>JAXISO010000733.1:0-12675 GCA_036785465.1 Colletotrichum agaves | reverse complement strand
ATTAACTAGGTATATATTTCTATAGTTATTAAGAACTATATACTTATAAAGTATATAGGGTTTTATAAAGAGAGTAATAAAAATACATAGTTAGTTCTTATTCTAGTTATTTATTAGAAGGTTATTTATTAGAGTAGTATAGAAAGTAATTACTATAACTTTACTTAAGTATTCAGACTTAAAGTTAAACTTCTTATTATTATAGGTTTTAGTAGGGGGGTTATTCTAGTTTCTATATAAAGTAGTATAAATTTATCCCTTATAAATAAAAGCTACTCTTAGATTTATTTATTAAGGGGTATTTGAATAATTATAAATTTATTTTATATACTCCGGGCTAACTTTTAGCGGTTTTTTAGTTTTATTTTATTTAGTAAGTATTACTTTTAAGTAGCTATAATCTACTATAGCCTATAAATAGATTTTATTATAAAAGTATAATTTACTAGTACTAGCCCCCCTAGTAAGTAGAGAGTTAGTAGTATTTAGCTACTTTATTAGAGTAATAAAAACTCTAGTTAAGTAGTTATATAATTTATTATAAATAGAGTTCTTAAAAAAAAGATTCTTTAGTATATTTATATATTAAGTTATACTTAAAATTATAATTCCTACTTACTCTCTTTTAAGAATATTAGTAAGTTTATTTAAGGCCTAGTAGGGGGTAAAATATTAACTTATAGTTTATAGGAATACTTTTAAAGTAAGAGCTTTAGTAATTTCTAGTAAACTTAGCTAAATTATTTATAGGTAAATACTATAGAATTCCTTTAGTTAGGTATTAGGGTTAATTATTCTATTTACTTAACTTAGGGTAATCTAGTACTTTTTATAAATTATAATAAGGTTATTTTAATTACTAGGAGTAAATCTTTACTTAATAATTCTAAAGAGGGCTTAAATAAAGGGGTTTTTCTTATTAATTATTTTTATATAAACTAGAGTTAGAATATTCTTAGTTATAATATTATTTATAAGGTAATTAATATAGTTAAATTCTCTTTTTTTATAAAATTAGTAGGTATACTAATTAATAAGTAAGTAAATATACTTAAAATATATTTTTTATATACTTATAGAATAAGTATTTAAAAGTAATAGAGGAGTAGATTTAATTAACTCTTCTATATTTATAATAATTAAAGTAGTCTCTATTAATTTATTCTTATTTCTATTTTTACTAGGGGCCTCTTTATTTATATTCTTATTAATTATATTTTTATTACTAGTTATAGGAATAGTAGGAATAGCTTAAAGGGCTATTTAGTTATTATAGGTAGTTAGTTTAATTTAATATAGCTTATTTGCCTCCTAATTATATACCGTAATAAATTCTTTAATACTAGGAGTAGTATAAATAGTAAATAATTAATTCTTTGCCTTTATAGTTTTCTTATCTAGGTTAAAGTAGTTCTAAATACTAGCTATTATAGCCTTAGTTTATATTATAATAAACTAAGTAGTAAAGTTCTTCTAGTTAATAAGGTGGGTAGTTAAGGTTATTAAGGAAAATATATTATTATTTAGTTTTAAGAAATTTAAAAAGATAGAGAAAAAAAAAGAGAAAAAAAGAAATAAGTCCTAATAATATTTATTTACTTTATTTAATAATAATTAAAGGGGTTAAAAAAGAACTAAACTTATAACTATTATAAAATAATATATAATATAAAGGGACTTAGAGAAGTATAGTTTATTATTCTAAGAGAGTTAGAGTATAGGCTACTAAGGGCTACTTTATATAGGCTACTATAGAGTGAGGAGTCAGCCTAGATAATAGGCACGTGCCGTGGTATATACCGTGGTACGTACCCCACAGTGTGAGGTGAATAAGTAAAGCTATTATAATATATTCTTAATATAAATTTACTTTAAAGTTAATTATTATATTTATAAAATATATATTGTATTATGTTTTTAGTTTATTATAAAGATTACTCCTTAAATTTACTTTAAAGTATTTAATTAAGTAGTATTACTTATTATTTAATTAAGTATACTTAATAAAAAGAGTTTATAATTTAATTTCTAGTTTAAAATTTTAATTTAGAGTTATAAATATATACGAATTACTATTTTTTAATACTATAAAAATATAAATTCCAATTACTTAAATTATTATTATAGGCTATACTTAAATAATATTAGACTAGGCTTTACTTATACTTACTTACCTAGTCCCTACTTAGTACTCTCCTAGTAAGCCCCTACTAAGCCCTATATATATAAACCTTTTATTTATTATAGGAAATTTCTCTTTTCCCTCCTTAATTCTAAATAAATAGTATTTTATATACTCTTTAAACTAAATAAGTTTAAATTTAACCTTTTATATATTTAAAACCTGGTTATTACTTCTTATATAGATAATATTAAAGTTGAATAAAGTTTCCTATTAATAAATTACCTAATTAATAAATAGAACTCCTAAAATAAAATAAATTATAAAATGATATAGAAATAAATATAATAATAATATAATAAATAGAACTAATACCCTCTATAAAACTCTTATAAGAAGTACTTTTATAAATAATTACTTTAATAATAATTAAAATACCTTATTAATTCTCTCTACTAGAGAATTATAGAATTAATAAATAAGTTAATAAAAAAGAAAACTACTACTATTATAATAATACCTATAAACTACTACTATATAGAGTAAAGCCTAGAGTCTAACTACTTAACTAGATTATATAATTACCTTTTAGCTATATATTTAGCTTAATACTATAGGCCCTTATTATATTTAAATCTCTCTATAAGTATTCTAATTTTAAATATATTTATTATATATATAGAGTACTATTTAATAAAGTAATTAACTTAGAATACTAATACTAATTAGTAGTTAAAATAATAATTACTCTAAATACTATAAATTTATAAAATTAAATAAAAGAAAATAATAACTTTAGATCCCTTAAATCCTTTAGTATTAATTCATATACCTAACTTATTATACTACCTAGAGTTACTAATACTTAGGAGACTACCTTAAATAGCTTAACATTAAGTTTACCTATATTGATTATATAATAAAACTACTTAATACTAACTTACCTAAACCTATTATTTATTATAGTAATGTATAAGAAGAGAATTTACTTAATCCCTTATTATAAACCTAATCTCTATTAATTATTATATTTACTTAAGAATTATTAATCTAGAGGTAATACTAACATTACCTAGGAGAGTATTATTTACTTAATAAGGTAAATTAAATATATTATAAAGAGAAATATTTATCCTTTAAAACTCTATATTTAGTACTCCTTATTACTTATAAAAGAACTATCTCTAATCTTAGAGAGAGAGATTCCTTATAATTAACTTAACTACTAATAATATAATATAATCTCCTTTATTTAGAGATCCCTTATATTCACCTTAATTATAAACTAGGAGTATTATAACTACTAAACCCCTTATATTAATTTAAAATATTTATTTTTATTCTTTATTAAATTCTTATTATTTATAGTAAATAAGTAAAGAATAATAAAGCTAAGTAGAACTAAAATAATTATTTTAAAACTTAAAAAGTAACTTTAAATTCTTATAATTACTTTATATGTTATAATTCTATATATATTATTTCTAAGAAATATAAAGCTCCTATAATAACTCTTATTACCTCTAAAATAATTACTTAATTAAGAGAGAGAATTATTACAAAATTATTTATCTATACTTTATAAATTAATAATAATAATTATTATTAAACCTTTATAATTAGAATTACTCTATTTAGATTCTGTAGTAAATAGTATAGGATATAAAAGTAGAACTATAATTACAGTGCGGTAATTATGGGCTATAGACTATTACTAGTGTGTGGGCAGGGCGCGCCGTGCGTACTTCCCCATACTCCGTGCGATACCCCCCCCAGTTTCACAGCACCCAGCGGGTATGCAGAACTACTTAGTAACCTTTATATCCGAAAAAGACGGGGTCTTTTCCACGCTGAATGAGAAATGAAAACTTAATAGTAGTTACTAACTACTATAACGATTTTAAGTAAAACCTTGAACTAGAAGACTTAGAGTAACTTTTAGGATACTATAAACCTTAATAGGTAATTTAGGGTTATAAAAACAAGTCTTTAAAGTACTTTATTTAAGTATAATAATAAAACTATAAATATCTCTAATTAATTTTAAACTAAGTTACTAAAATACCTTAGTAAAGCTTATACTTTATTAATACCCTTATTAAAATAAATTCCCCTAAATATTAAAAGAATTATAATTTTAATAATTACCCTCTTTATAATATTACTCTATTTTAAATATAAAAATAATTCTATTTCCTAGTAATTAATATTATATAATATTAAAAATACCTTAAAAAGGAATGATATATAATAATTCAAGAAATTAAAATAAAGTTTAAAAGTATAATAGAGTTAATATTTAGGGATATAATTAAAATTGATTAGCTATTTAATAAGTGGTATGCTGAGTTCCTTGAAGTGCTGAGGAACTGGTTGAGAGACTAGGGGAGGGGTAATGGGGTGAGGGTGCTGAATTATTAGGGCCAAGGCTGTGTACTTCCAGTTTTAAAAAGTTCCACACATTATTGTTCTATAAGTTGGTATGTAGAACTACCTTATAGTCTAACTACATATTCTATAGTAGAGAGTAAAAGCTAGGCTATATATTAATATAAATAGGATTTAACCCCTGTGTCTTTAGTATATATATAGGTATTATAATTATATATATATACTATTTAAGTATATAGTTAGAGTTAAGTAGAACTAGGCTTATAATTATAGTAAATAGTATAGAATATAAAAGTAGAATTATAATTATAGTATAGTAATTATAGGCTATAAACTATTACTAGTATATAGGTAGAGTATATTATATATACTCCCCTATACTCTATATAATATATTATGGGACTAGTAGTATTAGTATAATTTAGTTAGTACTTCTTAATTACTAAGTAGCTTAGTTAGGCCTTAATAAGCCTAATAGGGTATATATACTAAACTTATAATTATACTTCCTATTAATATAATTAAGTCTTTTTTAAATTATTTAACTCTATATATATTTATAAGTTTATTATAATTATAAGTCTAACTCTAATTAAATAATTTATTTTTAGACTTCTCTTTTATTTTAAGACTACTAAAATATATAAGAGAGGCTTTATTTCTCCTTATACTATTTATTAAATAATTTAATACCTACTTTTTATATTAATAATAAATACTTCTATTAAAGAGGTTATTATTAATTATACTCTAAAAATAAGGAATAATTAACTAACTTAGTAAGTAAATTTTTAATATTATACTTAATTCTAGGAAATCTAAGAGGAAACTAACTATTATAATAATACTTATAAACCGGCTACTACACAGAGCAAAGCCCGGAGCCCAGCCATTTAGCGGGATTATGTGACCACTTTCGGCTATATATTTAGCTTAATACTATAATCTCTACTATATTTAGATCTCTTATTAAGTATCCTATAATTAAATATATTTATTTTATATATATAGAGATATATATAGGGTATTATTTAATAAAGTAATTACCTTAGAATACTAATACTAATTAGTAGTAAAATACCCTAAGTTATACTACTCTAAATACTATAAATTAGTAAAGTTAAATAGGAAGAGATAATAGAATTCAGATCCCTTAGTTCTATTAATTTTAGTGTATATACCTAGCTTATCATACTACCTAGAACTACTAGTATTAGGAGGCTACTATAATAGCTTAATATTAAGTTCCCTGTATCCATTATATATTAAAACTACTTAATATTAACTTATTTAAAACCCTTATTAATTATAGTAATACTTAAGGGGAAGAGAAGAAAAATAATATTAAAAATATAATAAGAGAACTTCGCTAATCCCTTATTATAAACCTATTTACTATTAATTATTATATTTACTTAAATATTACTAAAAAGTTTAAGAGTAATACTAAATTTAACTAGGGAATTATAACTTAATAAGAGAAACTAAATAAATTATAAAAGGAGATATTTATCCTTATAAAACTATGAATTTAGTATTCTCTAATACTTATAAAAGGGGTATTATAAGCCTTAAAGAGAGATTCCTTATAATTAATATAGTTATTAATAATATAGTATAAGTAATCTCCTAATTCCCTATTTTTATAAGGTATAAGCTAAGAGTATTATAACTATTAAAACCTACTAAAACCTTATATTAATCCAAGATATTTACTTTTATTCTTTATTAAACTCTCCTTATCTATAGTAAATAAACTAGGAATAATAGAGCTAAATAAAGCTAAAATAATTATTAAAGCTTAAATAAACCTTATAAGTACTTTATATATTATAAATTAATAAATTAATTATTAGTTTATTCCTAAGAAGCCTAAAGCTCCTATAATTAGCTCTTATTACCTCTAAAATTATTTATTTAATTAAGAAAGAGAGTTACTATATAATTATTTACTTATATTTTATAAGTTAGTAATAATAAGTAGAGAGAAAGCTTTATAATTAGGATTACCCTACCTAGATTCTCTGAATTCTCTATAGTCCTAGTAAATCTAGTAAAGAGTTATTCTTAATTTACTAATCCCTTATAAATAAGCTATACTTAATCCCTCTATATAGGGGTATATACTCTAATACTCTAGGGAGGCTATTATATAATAAATTAATACCTGGATTAGTTTTTAAATAGAGATTTATAAGAAGAAATAATTTATAAGATTATAATTATAGTTATAATACTAGGAAAACTTTAAGGATTATCCTAGTAAGTTCTTTAAAGGAGTATTTATAAATATTATAAAATATCTCTATAATTATCTTTAGTAATATAAAGTATTTATATAAATAACCTAAAAAATTACCTAGTAATTTAAAAATATAGTTACTTAAGAGGAGTATTACTTCTAAATTTAAAATAAAGTTAATTAATAGTATAAAAGAGGAGGTAAGTTTATTATACTCCTTAATAATTAAAGCTTTATTAATAATATTATAGGAAATAATTATTGAAGAGTTTAGCCTAAGATTAATTTAAATTCTTAATAAAACCCTTAAAAAATTATAATAAAGAAGAGTAGAATTAAGAGTAATTAGGAAATTAGAGATATAAATACTAAATACCTCTAGTACTTCTACTAGTACTACTACTATAAGTACTACTATTCTAGTAAAGTACTCCTCTAGAGCCTTAAAACTAATAAAGCTCTCCCTTAATTTAATACCTTATAAATTTTACTAAGCTATATACTAAAGAAATAAAATATAATAATAAGAGTACTAATATTCTTAATATAAAATTTTATATATTTTAGAATACTTACTTTAGAATTAGAATTATAAAAGCCTAAATAAAACTTAGAATCCTAATAATACTAAAAAATAAAGCTCTAAAGTATTATTATAATATAATTTACTAAATTAATAATAAGAGAGGCCTTATAAATAATAAGATTATTTAGAGGCTAAGAGCTAAATTTAAAACTAATAAATCTTAATAGGTAAATTTAATTAAATGGAATATAATATTAATAATTTATATTATAAATAATAATTCTATTAAAATAAAACTTAAAGTATTTAATATACTTATTAATACTCTTACTAAGCTCTAATTAGCCCTTAGAGAGGCCTATTAGAATAATAAAGTTATTTAAAATTAACTTCTCTAAGGCTACTAGGGTATTAAAGAGTATAAACTTATAATATATAACCTAATAAATACTTTTAATAATTTATACTACTAACTTTAATTAACTATTAATAATACTATTACCTTTAATAATATAAAACCTACTAATTAATATATAATAAATTAATATTAAATAAATTATAAATATAATAATAAAAACTAATATTAATAATTTAATTAATTATACTACCTACCTTTAAAATAACCTCTATATTAATAGAATAATAAGAAATATTATATATATAAAAAGGAGAATTACTACTTATTTAACTACTTATAATATAAGAGAAATAAGGCTTATATAAAATTTAAGAGAAACCTAGGAATTTATAATATATTATAATTAGTATATATATAATTTCTTAATATATATAAAGGACCTCCTAAAGAATAGAATAATAATACTAATAGAATTATAGTAAAAAAAGAGAATATTTAAGTCTATTTATAATTAATAGAGAATAAGAATACCTAAATTTATTTATAATTCTAATTTATTAATAATAAGACTTATTAATTAAATATTATCTTATATTTAATTATATTATTTATATATATTAATAAAATAATTAATTTATACTAAGTTATAAACTTACTACTTAATTAAGTAATATATTATAAATTTATATATTTTAACTCTTTCTAACTTATAAATCTCTCCTCTAATTCTATTAATTTTACCCTAATAGGGAAATATTTTAAAGAGGTATTCTATAGTATTATCTTAAATATAAGAATAACTAGTTTTTTAACTACTAATTATAAGTAGTTCCTTATATTTAAGTAAATAATCTAGTTAAATATTATTATTAACTAAAAAGGGGCTAATAAAATTAGTATTAAATTTAACTTGGGAAACTTAATTAAATTAATAAATACTATAGTAATTTAAATACTATTTAGAAATATATTATTCTATATTATCTCTATAAATACTCTATTCTTATTTTACCTTATGGATTTAAATTATATAAGTATTTAATTTAATAACTTATAAAATTACTTAATCCAAGGGAATTTTAAAGTTCCTATTATTTATAAATAGGGCTACTTATAACTATTTTTTAATAGTAATAAAGCCCTTACTTAGAATAACCTTACTAAAGGTAAATTATAGTAGTTATACTAATAATTTAAGTATTTATTAATATATTAACTTTATAAAGTACTCTAATAAAGAGGCTATTTTATTAAATTTAAGGCCCTAGAATAATTTATAAAAGTATACTAATATTATTAACTTAATATAATTACTTTAAATTACTTTAAATTTATAATTTAGAATAATTATGACTTTAATTATATTATAATTATTAATATATTATATTTTAAAGGAAGACTAATATTCTATATTATTAATATTATAATTACTTTTAATATAATAAAATTCCTATATAATTTCTTAGTAATAATAGTATTAAATATTCTAAAGTAATACTAAATCCTAATATACCTTAGACCTCCTAATATTACTATTACTAATACTAGTATAGATTTTATATTTTCTAAATAGAGATAAAGTTTATAAACTCTATTAATTAATATTTCTAAAGTCCCTATTAAAGCTTATAACTCTATAAATAAAGTAGAGTAATATTATATTATATTTTATAAAGCCTATATAATTATTTAATAAGATTTATTTAATAAATATTAAAATATTATACTCTAAATAGTAGTTAAAATAATTAATAATATAATTAGCCTAAATAATATTATTCTAATACTACTTATTTTTAGGGTATATTTAAGAATAAATTTTAATTTACCCTTATTACTAAAACTATAATAATAAGTAATAGTATTAAATAGGACTATAAAAAAACTAAGGAAAATAAGAGTCTTATAATAAATTATAAATACCTTACTTACTTAAAATAGCCTAAATATACTATTAGTTTTATACTTATTTCTAGGGTTATTTATTTATATATATTAAGAGAAAATAAATTAAATAAGACTATATAAATTACTTATTATTAATAGTAAAATTTATACTCTTAATCTCCTAAAAGGACCTTAAAACTTCTAATTTATTATTATTTACCTATTCTATTTAAATACCCTACTAAAAGGGAAGAATAATAGGGAGAATAATATTACTTTAAATAAAACTCTAGATTTATTTCCTCTAGCTCCTTAGCCTTATTAATAAGGTTAATTATTAAAGACTTAGAAGGACTAAGATTAGAATTATAAACCTATTATAAAAGGGAAATAAAAAGTAAAATTACTTATTTTATTAAATACTATAAATATTCTTATTTATATAATAATAATTATAAGAGTACTTACTTATAAAATTAATAGTATTATAATATTCTTATTAATAAAGGAGAAATTAAATTATAATTTTATTATTTAATTCTATAAGGAGAGTAAAATTTATAAGTATAGAAAGATAGATAGGTAATAAAGTAATAAAGCTTCCACACATATATAATAATATATTGGGCAGAGTGTGGTATATAAGGGTAGTTTTAATAGTTTGTTACATAATATTTAAATAGAGGAATTTATAAGAATAAGAAATATATATATTTATTAAAGTCTTGCTTTCTTTACTATTTTACTAAAAAGGTAGGAATATTTCTAGCTTATTATACCTCTTATTATTACACTTAGACCTCTATAGAGCTCCATATTAGTCCGTTACGGACTACCGAAGTGGGTCCGTGTGGGTCCAAGCGGATCCGGACCTCCGAAGTAGTCTGTGCGCTGCATTAGCGTACGCTTTGACGCATATTTCTATTATTAGATTATCATAGCTATATTTAGCAGTATTAGCATATAGTATAAAACCACATACCATTCAACTGCAAATTTTATAAGGAATTTAAATATTCAATCCATTTCTTCATATCGTATAAGATCATAAAGATATAAATAAATATAGAATATTTAAATTCTTTATAATATAGTTATAAAAGAATATATATTAACCTTATTAGGTTATATTCTTACAAAATTAATACTACTAAATTACTATTTATTATTCTATTAATTACTAAACTTAATTTACTTTAATAATAAAATATATTTAAAACTATTCTATATAATAAAAGTATTTATTAAAATATCTAGATTTTTAAATTATAAATAATTTATAAAATTAAGAGTAAAGGAATAAATTACCCTTATAAAAAGTCCCACTTTATTATCTAAGGCTATAATAATAATAACAAGGAACTTATTCTTATATAATCTCTAATTATTTAATAAATAAGTTAATAATTAATCCTTACTCTAACTTCTATACTACTTACCTATAAATTTATATTTTAATTATAAAATATTACTTAAGTCTATATATAATTTAAAACTAAACTTAATTAAATAATTCTTACTAACCTCCCTTATAGCATTTAATATAAATACTACTATAACTATATTATAAGAATTATTTAACCTCTATATAAGTTAGTAGAGACTAGAACTTATTAGTAGGTTATATATAATACTTATTATATTAAGAACCTTAGAATAAAGTAATTATTATTTAACCCCTACCTACTTATTTTAAAAATAAAGAACCCCAAGGATTTTAGGATTATTAGAATATAAATTAATAATATAATTAGACTCTTAATAATAACTTTCTCTAATAAAGAGACTTAAGAACTTAAAAAAACTAATCTTACTACTAAAAGTAAGTAATTTCTCATACTAATAGAGCCTTTAATATTCAATAAAAGTATTATAAAGGTAAGTAATAATAATAGAATTATATTATACTAAAAGGGGTAAAATAAAAAAAATTAAACTTGTTAACTATACTATAAACCCTATTAATTATAAGGAGTAATATATTTAGTAGAGAGTAAGAGAAGCCTATATTACCTTAATTTACTAGCCTAAAGTATATTTTAATTTATTATTAATAGTATAAAAATAAATCCCTATAATTAATAATAAAAAGAGTCTTAATAAATAACTTAAGTAGTAGAGGGAAAATCTTAATTATAAGCTTATAATTATATCCCTTAACCTTATAAAAGTAAAACTATTTATCTTTATTAATAAATTATTTATAAATAATACTAATTTATCCTCCTAAATTAGGTATATTATTATCCTTACTAATAAGGAAATCTTAAATAATATAGTTATAATATTAGGTAATATAATCCAGTTTAACTTTATAAAGTATAAATAAGTTACCTATAATATTCTAATATTAAAGATATATAATATAGTAGCTAGTATAGATCTTATTTTTATAATAAATACTAGTATTAATAAGGCTATAAGTAATCTCTATTAACCTTAGATCCTAATTATTATATATTTAAATTTATATATATTATACTAATATATTATTAAATTAGGTATAATAAAGGAGAAGTAACTTATAATAAATATTATAGTACTTTGTTAATTATATAAGAGAAGGGAAATCTATAAAGTTTAATAAATTAATAGTAATAATAACCTTACTAACATATTCACTAAATTAACCCCTAATTAATTATTAGAATACTTTATTAATTATAATAGTATAATAATTTATATAGAGGGATAAATTAAAAGAAGAGTAATAATTTAATTAATATTTAATTTAGAAGTATTTATTTAATATAGGTTATAGAGTAGTAGCTACTAAAAACAAAAGACTACTGGTGTTGTAATAATACCCGTAAACTAGCTACTGCGCAGAGTAAAGCCCAGAGCCCAGCTATTTAGTGGGATTATATAACTACTCCCAGTTATATATTTAGCTCAATACCACAATCCCTACTATATTTAGATCTCTTATTAAGTATCCCACTATTAAATATATTCATTTTATATATATAGAGATATATATAGAGTACTATTTAATAAAGTAATTACCTTGGGATACTAATAATAATATACCCCCCTAATTATAATAATAACTATATAATTACTTAAGTAATACTATATAGTACTAATTCTATAAAATAAATCCTAATTACTATTTATACTAAAATAATTACTATTTATATAATTTATAA
>JAXISO010000732.1:0-12695 GCA_036785465.1 Colletotrichum agaves | reverse complement strand
GATAAAGTATTATTTAGTTTTTTATATTTTACTACTTAAGAATGTACTATATAGTATAGAGATATAAAACTATATTAAAGTTAAATTAGAATAATAATATAAAGTAGAATAAATTATTAATTTTATTTAGGAAAAAAAAGAATATAATACCTTATTAAATAGAAAGACTATAAATATAAGAATAATATATAAGAACTAGTATTATACTTTAAAAGTATAAAAGATAAAGAATAATAATATTAGGAATAAAAAACTAGAAACTCCCTATTAAAAAATTAAAAGTAGTAAAGTTCTAGGACCCTAGTACTAAGTCTAGGTTCATAACCCTAAAACCTCCTATAGACTACATTTTAGAAATAAGAGAAATTACTAACTCCTCCTCCTTAATAACTTTATAACCTTTTTAAAATACTATTTTCTTTTATTCTCTTACATAGCTTAATTTTATTAAAAAACTATTTAATTTAAATTATATAATATATAAAGTAATAATTTCTTAATATAAGGTCTCCTTTTAGCCTCCTTAGTATTCCCTAAATAAACTACCTTCTTTAATAAATAATTAATTATAAGATAAATTAGGAAACTAATAACTTATAAGAAGAAATAATCTATAAGTATAAATAATATTTACTATTATATTATAAGTCTATTCTAAATAAATATATATATTATAAGTTTTACCCCTAAAAGAAATTTATAATACTTCCCTAATAATTAATAATATAAATAAGGTATATTATTATAACCCTAAACTTAATAATATAAAGAGTATGGGTATAATAATAAAGAGTAGAAGTGGAAGATAATTTTAACTTTTAAATATAATCTAATATAGTATTAGTATTATAAAGGAATTAGGAAGTATAATTAATAAATCCCTAACCTAGGACTAACTACCTACTTATACTAGGTTTTAAGAATAAAACCTTTAAAGAGGAGACCTAATATTATAATTTATTAGGTATAACTAATAAGGAAGCTTTATAAGAATAATCAGTAACTAGAATAATACTTATATATAAGATTATAAGAATACTTAGAACTTACTTAGTATAAAAGAATTATAATATATATAATATAATAATAAAATAATTATCTACTAATAAAACTAAAAGAAGTAATTAGTAGGGTATAGTAGAAAGTACTTAGTAATTAATTAATCTTACTAATTAATTATAATTACCTCTAGTATATAACTAATTACTTAGAATTAAGAGTAAGAATACTTATTCTAAACTTATTTATAATATAAACTTAAACTCACCCTAAAACTATACTTCTATAGTTCTTTAGTAGTTAACTTTATACTTATCCCTTAGAATACTTTTAGCCTCTTCTCACACTATAGAAACTTTTGAAATAACTATAACTAATTACTAAAGTTACGTACCTTTTAAGGTCTTACTTAGTAAGCCCTAGTACTGTTTAATTAGTATTGACCCTTAGCTTCTATTAATAGAACCCTACTATTAAATAGGCTAGCTATAATACTAGAGTATTCTCTATTATAAGAATAATAATAAAGGTAGGTATTTAGGGAGGTACTAAGTAAATTAATAAGGTAGTAATATCGCTTTTTACTAATTAATTCTATAATTCTCTAATAGAGAGAATTATTAAGGTATTTTAATTATTATTAAAGTAATTTATTTATAAGAGTACCTTTTATAGAAGTCTTATAGGGAGTATTAATTCCCTCTATTATTCTTTTAATTATATTTATTTTTCTATTAATTAATAATTCATTTTATTCTAAGAGTTTTACTTACTAACTAGGTAATTTACTAATAAGGAGCTATACTTAATTCTAATATTATTTATATAGTAAATAAAGAGTAAATTCTAAATATATAAAAAGCTAGGCCTAGGCTTATTTAGCCTAAACAGTATATAAAATACTATTTATTTAGAATTAAGAAGGGAAAAGGGAAGTTTCCTATAATAGATAAAAAGTCTATATATAAGGGGCCTAGTGAGGGCCTACTAAGTAGGGACTTAGTAAGTAAGTACAGGCAAAGCCTAGGCTAATATTATTTAGGTATAGCTTATAATATAAATAGAGTAATATAATTCTTAATTAACTTAATTTATTAAAGTTATATAAGATTTTATTTAATTTATTATTTCTTATTAGGGTCCTAAAATAAAAAATTTAATTCTCTTTTAAATTCCTAAAGTTATTATGAATATTATATATTTTAATTAAATATTTATTTAGAGTTATATATATAAAGTATTTAATTTAAATAAATCTAAACTACTTAAGAACCTAATCTCTAAAGTAAATAATTATTTATATTACTTTATTAATTTTATTAATAAAGTCTCTATAATAAAAGCTCTAGTAGTTCTTAACTTAAATTAAGAATCTCTTAGGTTATTCTAGAGTAATATAATAAACAACAGGAATACTAAGCTAAATTCTTTATTACTTACCTAATAAAGTTAGAGTAATATAAAATATAATATAAAGAGTTCTAATTTCTTTCTAAAGTTCTTTAGTATTATTATTATTATTACTTTATTCTTAAACTTAGAGAACTTTATTCCTAAGGTTTATAATATATTAAAAGCAATTATTAGATTATTATATTATAATTTTATTACTGTAACGGTAAATAATAGTTTTATTTTTTATACCTTAAATTTTAGTAATATTAATATCTTCTTATTTTAACTCTAGCTTAAAGTTAATTATAGGGTGTCTTCTTAATTCTTACTCTATTATACAAATTAATTATTATTAGGGCTTTATTAAGTTCTTTAATTATATCTTATATAAAGTATTTAAATAAAGATTAGATTCCTAGAGTATATAATTCAATAGAAGTGTAAGGTAATATTCTATTTATTATTATTTAATAGGTATTAATAATTAACTTACTAAGTAAAAGTAATTAAAGTATGATAATTACCTTATTTAAAAATAAGGTTCTATTAATAATAACTAAGAGTTAATACTAGTAAAGAATACCCGGACTTATTAAGTAAAATCTTAAAAGGTAAAAGGTTATAGTAATTAAGGAAAATTATTATAAAAGTATAATATATAAGAAAGCTAAAAGTATTTAAGGAATAATTATAAAGTTAATTACTAAAGAGCTATAAAGTATAGTCCTAAATAGCTTTTAAATTTATACTATATATAAATTCTAAATATTCTGAATTTGTATAAAACTAGTATTTAAATATTAGTTCTAGTATAGGGACTACTTTTAAGATATTAATTCTTATACTAGTTAGTATTTTAGGACTACTTATTAATTAATAACTCTCCTAATTATTATATAACCTATACTATAGTTCTTTTATTTCAAGTAAATTCTAATTATTCCTATAATTCTATATATAAAGTATTATTCTAGCTACCTAGTATTCTTATAAGGCTTTTTTTACTAGTTATACTTAATAGGTTATAATAGTAAGTAATAGAAAAAGCTATACTCCTTTAAGTAGGTTTTATTATAGGTAGGAAATACCTAGGCTAAGTAAGGACTACTAGGAATAGTAATATACTAGTTATTATGGTTTTAGTGAGGGAGTACCTTGGTTGACCCCACTGGATCACCCCACAACCTAGCTACCTGGAAAAGCATCAATACTTTCACCCCTTAGCACAGTATACCTAAATATCTCCACTATTTTTCATCTAAATACCCTCGTTTCTAGTGGCTCTTTTGAGCCTTAGGAGTTATTAATCTAAGTATGAACAGTAATCGATATCTGACAGGGATAGTAGCCCGCAGGCGCTCATGGCTAGGCCTACTGTCTTGGACTGAGGCCGGGCTGTTAGTACAGTCCAACTCAAGGCTTGATAAATAGGGACAGTGAGACACACTGAGACAAATTAGGTTAATCAAGGCCTTTCGACTATCCGCATATTTGGAGGCGTTGGGGTCAGGCAGCGATGCAGGTGCCTGGTTAGCTCCTAAAAGCTCATCGGTTGCCTGGTTCGTGCTCCCTGTTTCATCTAGGCCCTAGGACCCACATCGCATCACTCATCCATCTCAGTTAACTATTAACACTATCCATCATTTCTTCCTATTCTTCACCGTACTTCACATACTACCATGGCTACTTACTACAGCCTCGATAACGCAATCCGTACGTTTTTCGAAACCAATACAACTGCAACAAGGAAGCAATGCGATGATTTTACCCTCTCTCGCGCCGGTGGGCGGGTCAACCCAGTGTAGATACAGGGAACGTTCAGCTATACTGTCACGGCTGGGACTAACGAGTCCAAGCTCTTCCAGTTTCGAGTCCAGGACTCTAGGATTGACATGGAAATCATGAACCTGGCCAAGGTAGTTCACCCGCAGCTTGTTCCTGACTGCGAGTATCACGGAGCCATTGGCCAATTGCGACCCCTCCACATTTACGAGATGGAGAGACTTCCTGGGACCGCTTATATTATTGCCCGCAATACCTCCCCTCTCCAGCCTTCTGACGCCGTCCTCCGGCAGCGCAGCACCGTTAGAGACCTCGCGAGGTGTGCTCGGATGTCTATCGCTTGAACACAACCAGGACTAATTGGTGAATAGTTTCTTCGCGCAATCATGGAACAATAATCAGCAGTTGCCCCTAGAGAGTATTGACACCCTGTTGAGGGAGTTCCACTCTAATTTTGACCTTCTTGCTTGATCACTTCTGCCTTGTTTTGCCTCGAATTTGAGCAGACTTCGGCAAGTGCTTCCTTCGCTCTTCTCAGGGACACTTCCTTTCGTTCTCAGTCATGGCGACCTATGCGAGATGAATATCCTTATAAACCCAAACTCTGGAAACGTCACAGGGATTGTTGACTGGGCCGAAGCAGCTATTCTTCCATTCGGCCTTTCGCTGTGGGGGCTTGAGAATATCCTAGGATATATGGATTCTGGGGGATGGTATTACTACGACAACCGTCGCGAGCTCGAGGATCTCTTTTGGCAGACCTTTTTAGGGGAAGCCAGTAATATCTCGGACATTGATTTACAGTTTATCCGGGCTGCGAGGATGATTGGCTTGTTCTGCTGATATGGCCTCATTGTGGAAGGCACAGTCGTGAAAGGTGTGGTGGATTAGTCTGATCCTTCTTCCCTTGCGTATCTCGATGCATTTTGTACAATTGAAGACTGGGCCCCTGCAGCGTAAGCTGGCTATTTTATTTAGCCACTCTGGGCTTGGCCTAGCGCTAACTCAGATAAGACAGACCTCGGATAAGGTTACACGGGAACCTAGAAGAATAGCTAATGGAAGAATGGGCTGAGGACGCAAATGGAGAGTTAATGCAGTTTATTAACATAGAGCCTCTATGGCTGTACTGAATGGGACTGGTTAATTTAGTTATCCAAAGCTATATAAAAATAATTCGGCAATGATAGTTCTGAGCTCTGAAATCCTCCCATAATACTATCTCCCCGGAATAGCCGTCGTCACTCAGTGGATAATCTCCTTAGCCCGCAGTATATCCATGAGGGAGTCCTCCTTGCCGATCTTCCCGCCAGTGAACACCTGGTGGGTATTCCTGACAGTCTTGGCATGGCTTTGATTGCCCTGGAGCTCAGTCATGCCTGGCCCATTGAGAGCGAATCCCGTAAGGCGGTAAGATGTCCATTTGTTTATATATCTCTCGTCCAATATGACAGTGCCGTTGTCTTTGAGGATGAACTCGCACATTATCTCTGGAACTTCATTGGGAAGGACTTTAAGTCCGAGGATGTTTATCAAGTTGTTGACCTGTAGGTACTTGACTAGCTCTCGAAAAAATGCGGGATCGACGCCATCCAGATTGGTAGTTGGTCCATCGCGATACTCGTATGCCTGCATCTCGCCATTCTCATTCAGCCTAAATATGTGGCTGTGTATGTCTGCGGGGTTAAGATCCGTGATGCGAGTGGGCTTGGTCCAGCACCCACGAACGGACGCGAGGGCAGCCCCGAGCATGACGTTGCCTTCGTCCAGCCGGAAGTGCCCATGTATGAGGTGAATCCCAAACTTGTCCTGAATATTGAAGTGGTTGAAGACGTCGGCTAGCCCCTGAAGGTGAACCTGCTGTACTTCAGGCTGGTCTCCGTCGTCTGGGAGAAGGTTGTAACTAGCCCAGGGAAAATTAGCAAAAGGCTTCTTCCGTTACTTGTTCCAAATATACGACAGCGATGATAGCTTCAAGTCCTTAATAGTGGGAGGAACGTGAAGGCCGTGTATAACTATAGGTCTTTGAGCTGCGGCTGTCATGATGGAGGCAGGTTGTTGTTGGGAGATCTCGGCAGGTAGGTAATAATAGGTTGTTGTGAGAAGATTCGGTGGAGCTTAGAAGGAATCTATAGTACCGTTACTGCAAGAGAAGTATAGTATATAATGGGAGATAATACGTAGTTAAATAGCCGGGACATGTTAGATATTCCAACCCTGCTTAGGAGAAGAGGCTTAAAATATAGGCACTAAAGTGGCGGACCAGGCGTTGCCTAAGATATATATACTAGCTTTACCTCGTAGCCTCACGGCAGCCTAAAATGTACAATATAGATTAATAACTATAGTAGCTCTTTTAAATCTAGAGTCTAACCTAGGTTATGTTAGGCCCAAGGTGTGGTTGGTAGTAGGGCTAGTTAATAGGCCTAGAGGGTCACAATCCTGGGGTAATTAAATTACTAGTGTAAGCCCTGTGTTACTATTGGAGCTCTAAAGGGTACTATTATATTTCCACTTGTACCACATGCTACTTCTTTGAATAGTATTATAAACTTACTAAGCACTCTAGTAATTATATGCCTCCAAAAAGGCATTGCTGCCTGTGTGTGAAACTTTTTATGTTGCTGGTAATTGATATGCCCACTTCGAAATAATTGGTTCTTGGGGGTCTCGCGAGTGCAGGGTCCGAGCGCAAGCCTTACAGCTACGCGGGCGTCTCCATAGTAAAGCTAACTTGATTTTCTCCTGCGCCGCTCCTGGCTGGTATATCATAGTCTCTTACAGGGATGATCACAGATGTGTGCCAATAAAAGTGACAGTTAACTGTATGCGGGAGGCTGATTGCCAAACACCCAAAGAATTTAAGGAAGCAGGGTGAAGTGCGGGGTAGCTTACTGTCAAAAGACTCGTTGACCTGTGCTCACTTACTCACCACCGCCCTTGTTTGCCGTAGTATTTTTGAAGAGTATACTACTAATATTCAATCAGCTGAAAGTATAGTAGGCAAGGGAGCCATGTTATATAGTTTAAAAAGCCACATGCTTTTAGCCTAAATGGTAGATCCATGTTTAATGACGTAGCTAGAATAGTGTAATGGTCTGCCGTGGTCGGTGATATGAGCTGGTTCTATCTATAGCTTTTATAATAAGACCTTGAATTTGTGAGGTGCTTTCCATTTTAACGGGGAGTGGTTGCTGGAGTGTTGCTGAGTCAAAGTTAGTCTACAGTATATATACTGCTGGGCTAAACTTCGCTGTTATATACCTCTTATATTAACTCCCAAGGTTCTTAGAACCTCTGCTGTGAGGCTATTAAGGTCGACAATAGTTTTTTTGCGACCGCGGAAGCGTGGAAGGCAGTAGTAGCTTTCCGGGTATTATACGAAGTGTATTATGTATAGTAGAGCATATAATATAGGTTAAATTTGTGTGGAAAAGTGTAATTACCCCTATGTGGCTGAATGTGGTTAGGTAGTAAAAGGTATAAGGAGCTGGTTTAATGGGTTAGCTTATAGTAGTGTTAGAGATACCTAGTCTAGACCTTTTAGTAACTTTGTGCCCATGCTGATAAGAAATATATATGGATACTGTACCCACTATTAATTAGGATTAGTCGTGGGGCATGCATTATCTCCAAAATTACACTACCCATATACTTAAAGAGTTGGGGTTAACTGAGGTACTCCCTTACTAAAACCACGAAACCTAGTATATTACTATCCCTAGTAATTCTTACTTAGCCTAGGTACTTTCTAACTAAAACCTACTAGAAGAAGTATAGTCTTTTTTATTATTTACCTAGAAAGTATATAATCCCTAGAGAATATATATATTATATATTAATTATATACTTATATATATTAATATAAATTAAGTTTAACTTTTACCCTCTTTATATTTAAGTATATAAACTAATTTTATATTATTATAGGAATATATTTTAGTAATATATATTAAGAATATCATAAATATAATGATAATATGTTTAAAAGTAATAAGGAAAATATATATATTATAAGTTAAGAATAAACTTATAATAAAAGTTAATTAAGAGATAATATAAGTTAGTCTTAAAGATTAATCTATATCAAATTCTAGCTATAAAAGAAATTATTTTAGCTAGCTTCTAATAGAATTATAATAAACTATACTTAAATAACTTTAATTTAGGCTTTATTTATATTTACTTAGGACCTACTTAGTAAGCCCCTAATAAGCCCTAGTAGCCTCTTTTATAAATAGACCTTTCTCTAATTATAGAAAGCTTTTCTTTAATTATAGGCTATAATATATATAATAGTCCTAGGCTATACTTATATATTCTAATAAACAATATTCCTACTAAAGGATAATAAGCTAATAAGTATATAACTTATTATAATATATCTTTTATAGGTTATACTATATAGTATAAATAAGTAGTTCTATTTACTATTATATTTATCCCCTTTAGGGGCCCGCCCTATTATACCTTTTACTTTTTAATTCTAAATAAATACTTTTTATATACTCTTGAAATTAAATAAGTCTAAAACTAGTCTTTAATAGTACTTAAGATATATTTTTTAAGTTTAAGTATATAATGTTTAACCTATTAACTTTATAAAAAGGTAGAGTACTTATTATTAAAGTTTAAATATATTTATTAATTAAAAATAAATAAGAATTTCTATTATAGTGTCTAGGGTATTTATTTAGTAGTTATACTTAATTATAGTGCCCTAAATTTAGTATTCTCTATTCTAGAGTATAATAAGTAATTATAATATAAGGTATAGTATAGTATAGAAAGGTTACTAATATTTATAAACTACTATTTTAGGCCTAAAAAATAAACTTAAAATTTATCTTATACTTATACTTACCCCTACTTTATTTAGTACTTAGGACTTATTACTAATTAAAGTAAATACTAAATACCTATATAATTAAATTATTTATAGAATTAAAGATAAAGCTAAAAAGCCTATACTAGGCTAATAAATAGTAAAGTTAAATTCTTAGAATTATTAAGTATATATAAAACATTAAGAAATAATTAATAGTATTTATAAGTAAGCCTTAGTTTAAAATAAAATTTATATAATTTAGTTTTATTAATTTAATAATATAGAGCCTTCTCTTAATTCTAAGTAAGCTCTCTACCCTAAGTAGATTAGTATTAAATATAAGGTACTATAATTATAATAGTAATTATAGGGTCCCACTTTTAACTTAATAATTATAAGCCCTTAGCCTCTATAATTAACGTGTATTTCTATGCTATAATAAGGACCTAGAGCCCCTAGGTTTGAGCTTAGTAAGAGGAATACTCAGTTTAGGTACTTTCTTTCTAAGGGGTATTGGAAGTAAAGCCCTTAGCTAAGGAAGAGCCTAGGTTAAGCCTAAGAAAGAAGTCCAGCTTAAGTACTTTCTAGAAGAGAAGGGGTATTAGAAGTAAAGCCCTCAACTAGTGGGGGTATATTAAACATAAAGCACTATAATTATAATAGTAATTATAGGGTCCTAGTTTTAACTTAATAATTAGTCTATAAAAGAAAGTATACTTTAAAGCCTTTAATATAAAGTTTATAATAGTATTTTAAATTACTTAGTAAATATAATAATTTTAAGAGTTAAGCTTTTATAGAGTAATTTAATAGCTTTTAAATTCTTTACTTCTTTAATTTTATTATACTTAGTTACTCTAATAAGTAGTAATAAAGATTATAGTATTAAGAGTAGAAATAAGGGATTTTTAATTATATAGATATTTAGTATTTACTTTAGTAAGTAATAAGTCCTAAGTACTAAATAAAGTAGGGGTAAGTATAAGTAAGTATAAAAATAAATACTATATTATTTATAAGTATAAGTAGTACTTAAGTATCCTATATTTTTAATATATATATAAGTATTATAATTATATATATATTTTATTTAAGTATATAATATAGTAAGTAAAACTAAGTATTATTATAGCTTTACTTATTCATATTACACTATAGGGTATATACTACAGTATATACTACAATATATACCTATTATCCGGGCTGACTCCTCACTCTATAGTAGCCTATATAAAGTGGCCCTTAGTAGTCTATACTCTAACTCTCTTAGAATAATAGACTATACTTCTCTAAGTCCCTTTATATTATATATTACTTTATAATAGTTATAAGCCTAGCTCTTTTTAACCCCTTTAATTATTATTAAATAAAGTAAATAAATATTATTAGGACTTATTTTTTTTCTCTTTTCTACTCTTTATTTTTTTAGACCTCTTAAAACTAAATAATAATATATCTTTCTTAATAACCTTAACTACCCACCTTATTAACTAGAAGGACTTTACTACTTAGTTTATAATAATATAAACTAAGGCTATAGTAGTTAGTATTTGGGAGTATTTTAACCTAGGTAAGAAAAAGGTAAATATAAAGGATTAACTATTTACTATTTATATAACTCCTACCCTTAAAGAATTTATTACTATATATAATAGGGAGGTAACTAAGCTATATTAACTTAAGCTAGATACTTATAATAACTAAATAGCCCTCTAAATTATTCCTATTAATTCTATAACTAATAAAGGGGGTAAAGTTACTAGGAATATAAGTGAAGGGAATAGGGATAGGAATAGGAATAGACTAGTAAAAGCCACTCTAGCTATTACTAGGGGGGAAGAGTTAGAATTAATTAAACTCACTCTTCTAATACTATTAAATAATTATTCTACTAGTATATAAAAGATATACTCTAAGTATATTTACTTACTTATTACTAAGTTCTCTTATTAGTTTTATAATAAATAGGAGTTTAATTATATTAATTACCTTATAAGTAATACTATAACTAAGAATATTTTAACTCTAGCCTAGATAGAAATAATTAACTAGAAGAACCCCTCTACTTAAGCTCTCCTTAGGATTATTAAGAAGAGGTTTACTCTAAATAATTAGAGTAACTTTACTATAGTCCATAAGGAGTACTAAGTTACTCTAAGTTAAGTAAATAGAATAATTAACCCTAATACTTAGTTAAAAGAATTCTATAATATCCACTTATAAATAATTTAATTAGATTTACTAGAGTTTACTAGTATTCTTATTTTAAAAACCTTTTTATAAGTTATAAATTATTATTTTATCCCCTCTTAGGCTTTAAATAAATTTATTAATATTCTTAAGAGGGAGTAAGTAGGGACCCTAGTCTTAAGTATAACTTAGTATATAAATATACTAGAGAACCTCCTCTTTAAGAACTCTATTTATAATAAATTATATAATTACTTAACTAGAGTCTTTATTACTCTAGTAGGGTAAGTAAATATTATTAATTCTCCTCTTACTAGGGGAATAAATACTAATAAATTATACCCCTATAGTAAGATCTATTTATAAGCTATAGTGAATTATAATTACTTAGAAGTAGCCCTTATTAAATAATATAAGGCTAAGAGAATACTAAAAATTAGCCTAGAGTATATAAAGTAGATTTATAATTACTTAAATACTCTCTAATGAGTAGAGCTTAAAGTAACTCTTACTTATAAAGGGTGGATCTGTGCTACCCTATATAAGAACTAGAATAATTCTTCTAATAAGGGTAATAATAGTATAAAGTCTAACTCTAAGCCTAGTTACCTAAGTAAGGTTATAGTAATTACTTTCTATATTACCTTAATAATTAAGCTCTTGAATAATAACTAAGATAAGAATTAATTAAGTATTTTTATAACCCCTTTCTTTAGACCCTATATACTTTATAAATATATAGTCCTTAATAATTATAGAGGAGTATACCTAGTTAATAATAAATTACTCCTTATTTTAAATTCTCTAAAGCTCTATATTAGGGAGTATATTAACTCTAGTACTACTTTATACCCTATTATTATAAAGGGAATAAGAGTTATTAAGAATATTTTAAATAGCTTAAATAGACTAAATATTATTAATTTTATACTTTATAATATAGGATATATAGAGAACTTTTATATTAATATTATCTTTAAAGTATTTCTCTAGAAGACTAGTATTTAGTATTTAGATTATAATTATACTCTTTACTTTAGAGAATATAAGGATAGTATTATAGTAAAGAAGCTTACCTATAAGGTAAATCTCACCTTCCTTAAATATAAGCCTTATTCCTCTTACTCTATTCTATATAGTACTAATATAATTATAAACCTAAATTACTTAGTACTAGTAATATAGAAATAATATATAACTAAGCTACTTAAGAGTAGGATAAATAAGGTATACTTATAGTACTTATATATAGGATACTTTAAACTAGAGTCTTTTAAGTACTTAGTTCTAGCTACTTAGGGGGTAAATATTAAGGGACTAATATACTTAAATTACTAGTATTATATAATAATACACACTAAATAAATAATTTTAAAATGAATATTAGAGAATAAAGTAACTTATTTATATTATTAAATCTTATAGAATCTCTTTAACTTCCTAAAAAGCCTTAACTATAATTATTAGTTATTAGTTATTAAAAATAAGTACACTAGTTATA
>JAXISO010000731.1:0-12763 GCA_036785465.1 Colletotrichum agaves | reverse complement strand
TATATATAAAGAGAAGGAAATATATAGACTTTTTAATAGTTATTAAAGTCTTTAAAGAATAAATACTATAGAAATATATAGACTTTTTAATAATTATTAAAGTCTTTAAAGAATAAATACTATAGAGGACTATTATTAGTTTTATAATTAGTTTTATCTCTTAAGAATAAATATATTTTATATATTTAAAAAATTACTTTTTAATTAGAATTATTCTAAAGTAATTAATATAAACTAGAGATATATATCTTCTTATTTATAATAGATTCTTCTAAGATTTCTATTAATAAGTTAGTAAGAAGTAAAAACTATATAATATGGGCTTTAAGATTTAAATCTCTACTTATAAGTAAAAATATTAATATAAATCTTAAAAACCCTATATCTCCATAAAATATAGACCCTAATAATAAAGCTTTAGCTTTTATAAGGTTATTATGTGAAGATAATTCTCTTAGAGTTATAAAAGATTATAATATAACTTATAAGGCTTGGAAAAAGTTAAAAGAGCTATATAAATCTAAAGGATTTATAAATAAGTTTTTAACTTATAAAGAATTCTTTAATATAACTCCTAAATCTTTAGATAACTTAGAAAACTTTTTAAATAAAGTTAAAGAGTTAACTAATAATTTAATTAATAAAAACTTAACTTTACCTAAGTAAGTTATTATAGTTAAAATCCTAAACTCTTTAGATAAAAGTTATAATAGTTTTATAATTAATATAACTTAATCTTTAAGAAAGAATTTAGAAGCCTATACTTTAGACTCTTTATTTACTAATTTATTAAATAAATCTAAAAGAAAGGCTGAATTAAGTATTAATTATATAAATAATAATACTAATTTAAATAAAAAGAATAAAAAACCTTGGAAGAAAACTAAAGGTTTATTCTGTAAAAACTATAAACTTATAGGTCATATAGAAGAAAACTGCTTCTTTTTATATCCAAATAAGGCTCCAAAAGAGTGGAAATAAGCCTTTAAATCTTCTACTTATTCATCTAAAGAGGTTCATATAATTAAACTAAAAGATAATAAGATAATTAAAAAGAAAAAGAAGCCAAAAGTTACTCTTTTAGTTAATAAGGAAGATAATGAATTTACTGAATATATAGATATAAATAATAACTCTATAGAAAGTTCTATTAATTTAGATACTATGAGTCTTAATATAGAAGAAGAAGAGTTTGAAAATATAAGTTTAACTCTTAATAATATAAAACCTATAATTAATACCTCTTTAGGTAATATAGTTAAAAATATAATTTATAATAAGGAAAATTATTCTTATAAAAATAACTCCTTAAATAATATTGTTAAATTTTATTTAGATACTGGGGCTATAATATATGTTATTATAGATTTATTCCTGCTTCTTAATAAAATAAATATAAATAAAATAGTTAAATGGGGAAAAGTAAATAATATAATAGTAACCTTAGCTGGTTCTATAAAACTAAATCTCCCAAATAATAATAACTTTTTATTAAATAACTGTTATTTTATACTAGAATTAGGTATTAATTTACTTAGTTAATTTTAGTTAGATAAACTGGGTATTGCTTGTTTAATATGGAAGTCTATTCCTATATTATATAATATTAATACTGATATAGTATTAGTGAAAGGGGGAAGATAAGATTTATATTACTTTAATATAGTAGTTAATAATTCTTCCTCTTTATACTTTATTAAAACTATGTTTAATAATAATAATATTATTAATATAAATAATATTTTATTATAGTATAAAAGACTAGGCTATATAAATATTTAAGTATTAAAATAATTATATAAAAATAAGATTATACTAAATAATTATTCTTTTATAGATAATATTTCTTATGAAGCCTATATATTAGGTAAATTTATAAATAAAAGAAATAAATTATTTAATAATATAAAAGATTATTTATATTTATATAAAGTTACTATAGATATTTATAGGCCTATTACCCTAGTAATTTATAATAAATATAGGTATTTTATTTTATATTTGGATAAATTTATAAGATTTGTTTTTGGAAAACTATTAAAAATTAAAAGTGAGCTAGAAGTTTATTTATTTTTTATTAAATATAAGAATTTCTATAAGACTATTATATTTAAAATAAAAGAATTTAGTACTAATAGTAGTACTAAATTTAATAATACTTCTATAAATAAAGTATATTTATATAATAGTATTAAATATAATACTATACTTACTTATATATATAAACTTAATAGTTTAATAGAATATATTATATATACTATTATTAATATAATAAGAATTATACTTAAAAACACTAGTTTATTAAATTATTTATAGGGAAAAGCCTTTTTAGCTTCTATATATATATATAATAGAACCCTATATAAATCTCTTAATTATAAAAGTTCTTATAAATTTAAAGAGAATAGAAAACTAAACTTATTATATATAAAAGTATAGGGTAATATATACTATTATAAGAATAAAGATTTATAAAGGGCTGGGCCTAGGTTTATTTAGTCTAAAGAGTATATAAAATACTATTTATTTAGAACTAAGGAGGGAAAAGGGAAGTTTCCTATAATAAATAAAAAGTCTATATATAAGGGGCTTAGTAGGGGCCTACTGGAGGAGTACTGGGTAGGGACTAGGTAAGTAAGTATAGGTAAAGCCCGGGCTAATGTTATCTGGGTATAGCCTATAATATTACCCCCCTCCCCCCCCTCTTATTCTAGGGGGGGTAATTACTAGGTTACTATTGTTTAATATAATGTCCCTGTACTTCTCCTTAAACTACTTTAGGGCTGCTATCTCCACTACTATGGCTACTAGCTCCTATATTAGGTTTATATACTTAACTTACTTTATAAGGGCCTCTCTCTATTACTCTCTACCCACCTAGTGGGACCTTACTACTAGAATATTCTTAACCTCCTATTTAGCCTTATTATTATTATTTATAATAGGAGGTAGCTGTGTGTTTACTATAACTTACCTAGGTAGGGGGTTATTAGTAGCTCTCTAGAGGAGATTTATATAGAACTTTAGGTATATAGAGCCTAGTATATTAAATTCTATTATAAGGGGGGATATTATTTATATTACTTTATATTTATAGTATAGTTAGGAGAGCTTTTTACTTAGTTATGGGGACTTATAGTTAGCTATATTTAATTATACTTTATTATTTACTTAGTACTTCTTTATTAATAATTACTTTTTATTAGCTTAGTCCTTAGTTCTTTATTATATAAATATTATCTCTATGTGAATAAACTTTGTGACTAACTTAATTTAGTTAATTAATTATTAGGCTATTACTTCCCTATTAGAGAGTACCCTAGTAATTTTCTTTATTATTAAAATTAAGTTAATATAGTATTTATATTTTATAAAGAAAAGTATTATTCTAATAAAGTTATATTATTAATTATAGAGTACTAGTTAAATAATAAGTAGTAGGTCCCCTTAATTATTCTAGGACTAGTAAATAAAGGCTCTTAATATAGTCTAGATTTCCTAGTTATATTACTTTATATTACTATTTATTTATAAGTAATACTTAGTACTTAGTAGGTAAGTTATACTTATTAGTCTATAGAATTTCTTTTAAAAGTAACTTACCTAGTTTAACCCCCTATTACTAATAATAAATTATAGTATTCTATAGAAGTAGTAATAGTAAGTAAGGAACTACTAAGTATAAGTCTTAATTTCTATTATATTTATTTTCTCTAGAGTTAGGGACTTACTTAGGTAATTTATAATAATTTATAGGTAGTAATTCTTCCTCCTCTTTATTAGAGGAAGGTTAGTAATAAAGTTTATAGAGAGGTTAGAATATAATTAATTAGGTACTAGGAAGGGCTTTAGGAAACCCCTCTTAGCTTACCTTTAAATATAGACTTCTCTATATATATTATAGTTTCTTATAAACTACTATACTGTTTGGGACTGCCCTAGTTAGTAGAACCTCCTATTTATAATTTCTAGGGTATTATTCCTCCCTAAGTAACTTATAGTATTAGAGTTATAGGATTCCTATATTAGCTTTATTTTAAGTTTATTTAGGGGGTAGTTTATATTATTATTACTAGGAACCTATAGTCTCCCCTAAAATACTAGCCTACTTAGAGTATTTATTTTATACTCTATAATTTATACTTTAAAGTAGAGGTCCTATAGGAGACTATAATTCCCCTAGTAAATAATTATATAGACTTATTAATACTAGGTATTCTTTCTTATAATATGATCCTAGAGTTCCTAGAGGTTAGGCCTACTATTAAAGATCTAGGTATTATTAACTCCTATATAGTCCACCTAGGGTTTACTAGGTTAGGTATTATTAGGGATAACTTAAATTATTTACCCCTATTATTAATTATTATTCTAGCCCTTAGGAGTATTTTATTCTTAGTATAAGAGAGTATTAGGGATTATTACTTAGGTACTAGGTTAGTACTTAAGGTAGAAGTTATACTTAGTTAACTCCTTAGCTTATTAGTTTTATTTTTTATAAGGTGCTACTTCTTTATAAAGTACTTAAGACTCTTATAATTTATAAGTACTTTAAATTTCCTAGTACTCCCTAGTTTTACTCTTTATACTTTTAAATAGAATAATACTACTAAAAGTTCCTTATTATAAATAGAGTAATTATACTTAGTAGGGGAGAGGTGTTATGAGTAGAAGGCTACTAAATACCTAGTACTTTACTTATTTTCCTAGGTTAATATATTTCCTAGTATAAAGTTAGAGTAGTTTGTTTTTATTATTATTAGGGTATTTAGGTTGAATTAGTGGAGTATTAGTTCTATTATAAAGAGCTACTTTAGTTCCTAGAATACCTACTATTATTCTAGTACCTACTTAAAGGGAGTATTCTTCTTTATTAACCTTATTAATAGCTTTATAATTATATTATATTAAGGTATAAAGACCTTATAATAATTAGTAAACTTAAGGAAACTTTAGACCCTTTTAAGGGTTACTAGGGGGAGCTAGTTAATAATTATAGTTAACTTCTTAGGATTATAGGAAATACTCTTTCCTATAATTACTATAAAGTCTATATACTTAACTTTAATAATAGAGAATTTATACTTTTTAGGGTTTAATTATAATTTAGTAATTAAGAGGTAATTAAGTACTTAGTAAACTTTATTCTTATAATTACTCTAGGACCTATTAAAGTAAATTAGAATATTATTTATATAAGTTATAATAAAGTTATTTAGGAATTAGTAGAGGTAGGTATTAATATATTATTAGAAAGTAGTGAGTACTTTAGTAAGGCTAAAGGGGTAGATTACTTATTTAAATAACTTATACTTTATTTAGAAGGCTATTTTTTCCTAGTTAGCTTTATTAATCCTAATTTTATAGAAGGTTATAATTATATTAAGTTTAGTATATTATTTTATAGTAATTACCCTCTAGAGGGTCTTTAAAATTAAGAGTAGTAAATATTAGTCTTTTTTAATAATAGTATTTAGGGCTTAATAATTTATATAGAAATAAATCCCTCCTCCTAGCTTCCTAATAAAGAGTACTAAGGCCCCTATAATAAAGTTATTAGCTTTAATAAAGCTCTTATTTAGTAGGTCCTCTAAAGTCTTCTTTAGTATAAAAAGCTCCTCTCTTAATATATTATATAGTAGCCCCTAGGGGAGCTCTAGTATATAGCTCTTCTTATTTAGGACTAAGGGGATTTTATAGTCTATATTAAAGTAAATAGGGGATAACTAATAAATTATATTAAGTTAAAATAAATTAGGGAACTCCTTAAGAATATATACTAGTATATAATCCCTAGGGTTAATAGGCTTCTTTAGTACTAGGGCCTTTTTAATATTCTTTAGGCTTATAAATATTACTTAGTAAGTAATAAGTACCTCCTTACTAGTCTTAATTATATATTAGTATAGGAAGGTAAAGGAGTTCACCCCTAGTAAGTAGGCTAATTAGATCTCTTAAAGACTTATAAATTCCTCCTAGTATTTTAAGTAGGCTATTATACCTACCTTCCTATAGGTTATTTATTAGGCCCTAGTATTATAAACTATTTAGTTATTCTTTATTTAAGGCCTACTAAAGTATAAGAGGGGATAGAGGCCTTTAATTACATAAGTATAGACCTTCTATATATACCTATTAACCTCTAAGGTTAGAATAGTAATTCCCTAGGTATTACTAAGTAATAACTTAGTAGTATACCCTCTTATTTTCCTCTTCCTTTTATTAATAAGTAGTAAGTAGAGTCTCTTTATAAGGGAAATATTAATAATAGTATATATATTATAATTAGTATTAATTAATATATAAATAATATAGTCTCTATTAATTCTTATTTAAATAATAGCTAATTATTAATTACTCTTTTATTTTTACTTTTGTTACTTCCTTTATTCTTGGACTTCTACCTAGGTTAGCCCTAGTACTTAACTTTATACTAGAGTTACTCTTTTCCTAATTCCTTATTATTTAAGGGGTTATTATTACTCCCTAGGTCTTTATTTATATTATTTATAGGTAATTTAATTTTTAAGACTCTTATAGAGGTATTCTTCTTTTAATTTAAATAATTCTATTAAATATAGCTTACTTTACTATAATTATAGTATTTATAGGGGTCTCTCTAATACTTTAAGTTATTATTAGTAGAGAAGAGGGACCTTATAGAGCCCTAGTAGTTATACTACTTAACTATAGAGTTAGTTATTATAATATTCTTATTAATATTATAGTTAGTGGTTCTATAGTGGGGTACTAGGTAATAATTAACTAATTCCTTTATATATTTAAACTTCTATATAATATCCTAGACTTTTATAAATTATTTATTATATTTTATAGGGAGCTCTATAGTAATTAGGAGCTCTTTTAAGTAAAGTACTAGGGTGGCCTCTAGGAGGGAGATCTAGACTATATCTAGCTAATTATATTTACTAGCTTTTATTAAGGTTTTCTTAAAGTAGGGAAAAAAGGTAGTAAGTCTCTTATTATTCTTCTACTAGAGCCCCTATAATTAGGCTATTATTTAGGGCTAGTTATTTAAATTTAGGTATATTTAATTTAAGTATACTATAAATACTTTTAAATTATAAGTATTATTTAGACCCCCTACTATATAGAAGGTTTTAACTACTTATTAGGGACTAATATTTAAATAAGTATTAATTAAGTACTAATATTTAAGGTTATTATTATAAAAGTACTTATTAATCTTAAACTTAGTTTTTATTTATTAAACCTAAATTTAATACTCTTTTTATTTACCTAAGAACTTTAGTAGGAGGGATAAGAGCTTTTAGTAATAAGTAATTACTAGGGGGGAAATAGGGTATTTAGCTACTTATATAGTAGGAGTTATAATTAGTATTAGGGCTAGGGTATTCTTTATTATAGGGAGAGTAGTAAATATAAGTACTTAGGGAGGTACTAAGTAACTTACTGAGGTAGTAGTATCCCTTTTTACTAGCTTATTTATTAGCTCTATAATTCTCTAGTAAAGAGAACTAATAAAGTATTTTAATTATTATTAAAGTAATTTATTTATAGGAGAGCTTCCTATAGGAATTTTATAGGGGGTATTAATTCCCTTTATTATATTATTTATTATATTATTTAATAATTCTTATTTATTCTAGGAGCCTAGCTTATTAATTAGGTAATTTATTAATAGGGAGCTATACTTAACCTTATTATTATTTATATAGTAAATAAGAACTAAGTTCTAAATATATAAAAGGCTAGGCCTAGGCTTATTTAGTCTAAAGGGTATATAAAATACTATTTATTTAGAATTAAGAAGGGAAAAGGGAAGTTTCCCACAATGAATAAAAAGTCTATATATAAGGGGCCTAGTAGGGGCCTACTAGAGGAGCACTAAGTAGGGACTAAGTAAGTAAGTATAGGTAAAGCCCAGGCTAATATTATCTGGGTATAGCTTATAATAAGATTCTAAATTAAGAAAACTAAATAATAGAGTTATAAAAGTTATACTAGTTAATTATAAATTTAATAGTTATAAAATTTATAATATATTTACTTAAAAGGCTATTTAGGTAAAGAATATAATTATAAAAGAAAATAATTTCTTATTTTCTATAAATAATAATAATAAGGATATTAATTTTAATATACCTTCTATAAGTCTATAAAACTATAGTAGTTTTTATAATATAAATTTTAATTCTAGTTTAAATCTAGAAGATAAGACTATAAATACTAGAAATACTAGTAATAATAATATTTCTAAAAATACTATAACTAGTTAAAATACTAGTATAAATAATAATAATAAATTAGAAAATAATTCTAAATTTATTATATAAATCCCCTATAAAAATCTAAATAATTATAAGGATTATATTTAGGTAAAAGAAGAAAGTATACTATTTACTATAAATAACTACCCTTAAATAAAAGAAATTTTATCTACTTATAATAATAATAAGAATAAATCTTCTTATATATTATTTATATTAACTCTTTTAGAACTTTCTACCTATAAATAAGCTATAAGTTTAGATAATAATTCTAAATAAATTCAGGTTATAAAAGTTGAAATAGAAGAGTTAAATAAATAAAATACTTGGGATATAATTAATATTTAAAACTATAATATAAAACTATATATATTAGGTGGTAGATGGGTTTATACTATTAAGTATAAAGATAAAAAACTATATAAATATAAAGCTAGATGGGTAGTATAAGGTATTAATTAATATATTAGTATTAATTATTTAGAAACCTTTAGTACTACTTATAAACTAGAAAATTATAAATTTATATTACTTATAGTAATAAAGTTAAACTAGTTTATTAAATAATATAATATTACTTTAGTATTTATTTATACTAATATAGATAAAGATATTTATATTAAGTTACTTACTGGCTTTATTTATAAGAATAATAAACTAGAATTTTCTAGTAATTATTCAACTAAGAGTAATAATAACTATACTTGTAAGTTATTAAAAGCTCTATATGGTTTAAAATAAAGCCTATATTTTTGGTATATGTATTTAAAAGATGTTTTATATAAAATAGGCTTTATAATATTACCTTATAATAAAGAGGTATTTATATTAAATAAAGGAGACTATAAAGCTATTTTAGCTTATTATGTGGATAATATATTAAGTATAATAGTTAGTTAAGAGACTATAGATTATATATATAATAAAGTCTTAAAAATTATAAATATAAAAAAACTAGGGGTTCCTACTACTTTTCTTGGAAATGAGATTAGTATAAATAGGAAGAATAAAGCCTTATATATTTATTAAACTAAATATATAAATAAAATCCTTATTAAATATAGTAAATAAGATTTATATTCTATTTATACTCTTTATATAAATATTAAATACTTAGTATCTAATAAGGAATAGGCTTCTAAGGAAAATATATTAAGTTATTAATAATAGATTAGTACTTTATTATATTTATCTTTAAAAACAAGACTTAATATAACTTATATAGTTAATAAATATACTAGATATATGGTAAATCCTTTTAAGGATTATATTATAGTATTAAATTATATATAGGTATATATAAATACTTTCCCTAATATTAGTTTATATTATAATTGTAATATTAATTTTAATATTATTGGATTTTTAGATTTAAATTAGGCTAGAGATATTAAAGATAAAAAATCTACTTTAGGCTATATTTTTTATTTAGGCCTATATAATATTATAAGTTAGAATACTATAAAACAAAAAACAAGTACTTTAAGTAATTATGAAGCTAAATATATAACTTTAGTAAATACTACTAAAGAAGTTATTTATTTATATAATAGCTATAAGTTTCTAATAGAAATAGCTTCTATAAATATTAAAGTATTTATTCTAAAAATACTTATATATAATTAGGGAGCCTAAAAACTAGTTAAAAATCTAGAATTCTATAAAAAGAGTAAGTATATATTTATTAAATATTATTTTAGTAGTAATATAGTTTAGAATTTACTTATAACTCTACATTATATAAAGTCATTAAAAAATATTACTAATATTTTAACTAAACTAGTTAAAAAGCATATATTTAATATTTTTAAAGATGTACTTTATATAAAAGAAGCAGGTTTTTTACCTACTAATAGTAAAGATAATAAGTTACTCCCTCTTAGAGATATAGACTTATACTATTAGTAATATAGGTTTTCCTACTTAATTTTTTTTTTATATATAAGTAGGTTTTTTACCTACTAATAGTAAAGATAATAAGTTACTCCCTCTTAGAGATATAAACTTATACTATTAGTAATATAGGTTTTTCCTACTTAATTTCTTTTTTATATATATATTTTATATATATATATTTATATTTTTTTTATATATAAAGGTTTTCCTTTAATTAGGTTTTTTCCTTTTATATATTTCTATTATATCTTTAAAATATAACTTTTATAAAAGTTATTATCTTAAGGGGGAATATAAGAATATAACCTATAAGGTTAATATATATTCTTTTATAACTATATTTATATATAAAGGATTTAAATATTCTATATTTATCTATATTTTTATGATCTTATATAATATAAAGAAATGGATTGAATATTTGAATTCCTTATAAAATTTACAGTTGAATAGTATATAGTTTAATACTATATACTAATACTACTAAATATAGCTATAATAATTTAATAATAGAAATATGCGTCAAAGCATACACTAACACAGCGCACAGACCACTTCGGAGGTCCGGATCCACTTGGACCCACACGGACCCACACGGACCCACTTTGGTAGTCCATAACGGACCAATATAGAGCTCCAAAGAGGTCTAAGCGTAATAAGAAGAGGTATAATAAGCTAGAAATATTCCTACCTTCTAATTAAGCAAGTAAGCAAGCAAGACTTTAACAAATACATATATTTCTTATTCTTTCCTCTATTCAAATATTATGCAACAAACTATTAAAACTATCCTTATATACCACACTCTACCCAATATATTATTATATACGTGTGGAAGCTTTACTACTTCATTACCTACCTATCTTTCCGTGCTTACATTAATAAGTATATTAAGTACTTTAAACTTTATTTTAGTGGGATTAATCAAACTTACCTACTAAGATTTAGTAGTTTTAAATTTAGTTCTTAATTTCTAAATAATTCTATTATTTATAAGGCCTCTCTTAATATTAATTAGGTAAATTATATTATAATAATACTTTAGAGCTCTACCTATTATAATAATACCTATAAACTAGCTACTGCGCAGAGCGAAGCCCGGAGCCCAGCTATTTAGTAGGATTATGTAACTGCTTTCAGCTATATATTTAACTCAATACTAATAATCTCTACTATATTTAAATCTCTTATTAAGTATCCTATAATTGAATATATTTGTTTTATATATATAGAGATATATATAGGGTACTATTTAGTAAAGTAATTACCTTGGGATACTAATACTAATTAGTAGTAAAATACCCTAAGTTATATTACTCTAAATATTATAAATTAGTAAGGTTAAATAGGAAGAGATAATAGGATTTAGATTCCTTAGTTTTATTAATTTTAGTCTATATACCTAGCTTATTATACTACCTAGAATTACTAGTATTGGGAAATTACTCTACTAGCTTAATACTAAGTTCCCCTGTATTTATTATATATTAAAATTACCTAATATTAACTTATTTATAACCCTTATTAATTATAGTAATACTTAAGAAGAAGAGAAAAAGAATAATAGTAAAAATATAATAAGAGAACCTCTTTAATCCCTTATTATAAACCTAATTTTTATTAATTATTATATTTATTTATGGATCTCTAGAAAGCTTAAGAGTAATACTAAATATAATTAGGGAATTATAATTTAATAAGAGAAACTAAATAGGTTATAGAGAGAGATATTTATTTTTATAAAATTATATAGAATTATAAATTTAGTAATCTCTAGTAATTATAAAAGGGGTATTATAAGTCTTAGAGAGAGAGATTTTTTATAATTAATTTAATTACTAATAATATAGTATAAGTAATCTCCTAATTCTCTATTTTTATAAAGTATAAATTAGGAATATTATAACTACTAAAAACTACTAAAACCTTATATTAATTTAAAATATTTATTTTTATTCTTTAATAAACTTTCTTTATTTATAGTAAATAAGCTAGGAATAATAGATCTAAATAGAGCTAAAATGATTATTTAAAGCCTAAATAAACCTTATGAGTACTTTATATATTATAAATTAATGAATTAATTATTAGTATATTACTAAGAAGCCTAAAGCTCCTATAATTAGCTTTTATTATTTTTAAAACTATTTACTTAGTTAAGAGAGGGAGTTATTATATAATTATTTATTTATACTTTATAAATTAATAATAATAATTAGAGAGGAAACTTTATAACTAGAATTACCTTACTTAGATTCTCTAAATTCTTTATAGTCCTAGTAAATTTAATAAGGAGTTATCCTTAATTTACTAGTCCCTTATAAATAAGTTATACTTAATTTCTCTATATAGGGGTATATATTTTAATATTTTAGGGAGACTATTATATAGTAGATTAATACCTGGATTATATTTTAAATAGAGATTTATAAGAAGAAATAATTTATGGGATTATAGTTATAGTTATAATATTAGGAAGATTTTAAGGATTATTCTAGTAAGTTCTTTAAAGGGGTATCTCTAAATATTATAAAATATCTCTATAATTACCTTTAATAATATAGAGTATTTATATAAATAACTTAAAAAATTACTTAGTAACTTAAAAATATAAT
>JAXISO010000730.1:0-12777 GCA_036785465.1 Colletotrichum agaves | reverse complement strand
CTACCCTAAAATAGGACTATAATAGTAATATATAGATAATTAGCTCTATATAGGCTATAAAGTTAGTAACTAGGTTACTAGTACCCTATAAGGAAAAATAGAAATATTATAATTATTATAAGGTTAGATATATCTAGAGGAATTATTTAAATAAGAAGGGAGTCCGTGTAGTAATTATAGTAATTGTAGTGCTAAAGGTTACTAATAATAATAATAAGGATAAAGAGGAATTAGACTCTAACTTAGGAAAAGAGTAAACTTATTATGAAATTGAGTAATAAGTATAAAGGAGGATTAAGTAGGCTAGAAGGCCTTTATATAAATATATAGTATAAGTGGACCTTTTATAATAATAATTATATGGATAATTAAAGGCTAATATATTAATATATTAATAAATACTAAATATAATTTCTATATTATTATTAACTTCTAGTTTACTTATTAGCTTTAGTTATTATATATTAATATTATAGAGTGGAAACTTTATAAATTTGTAAATAATTTATAGAAGGTTACCTTAAATAGAGTAATTATATTTAATATAGAGATAAGTAATTATAGTTAGAGAATTTATACTTATATAATATAAGGCCTAAATATAGACTTATTCCTAAGGAAATTATAATTTAAGAATAATAAAGTAGTATATAATATAGGTAAAAAGTAAATATTCTATAAAAAAGGAGGAGTAATAGTACTACTTATAATATAAAAGGAGATAAGTTTAGTATATAATATTAAAGTGGCCTATATACTTAATACTACTTTATTTAGGGCTATTTATTAGTGGATTTTATACTTAAATAAGGTGACTTTACTATAGGTAGTAGCTTTAATAATCTAAGTAATTAACTTAATAAATATTAATAAGGTATTATAGAAAATAAATCTAAAGCTAAGTAATAATACCGCGGTGATTATGCGAGTACTTAACTATATTAAGTGGGAGTATGCGGATTTATTTAAACTCTTAAAAGTATACTCTATATACTTTTACTAGTTTAATCTCAACCTTAAGATTAATCTTAAGTGGGATAGCTAGAGTAAAGAGCTTTTATTACTGTGGGGACCCTTATATAGGATATTATATAAGGAGCTTTTAGTACTTTGGAAGACCTTAAATAACCTTCTTAATAAGGGGTTTATTTAGGCTAGTAGCTCCATAGTAGGTGTATTAGTATTATTTATTAAAAAGTTAGGTAGTGGGATTTATTTTTGTGTGGACTATTATATACTTAATATAATTACTAAGTAGGATTATTATACCCCACTACTTATTACTAAGATAATTTAATAAGTAGAATTTATAAAGTGGTTTATAAAGTTGAATATAGTGGCTACTTTTTATAAAATATATATTATAGAAGGTAATAAAGAGAAAACTACCTTTTAAACTTATTATAGGCTATTTAAATAATTAATATACCTACTTAGACTTATAAGTACTCTAGTGAATTTTTAGTAGTATATTAATAAATTACTTTATAAGTTCCTTAATAACTTTATAACTATATATATAAATAATATATTAATTTACTTAAGTGGGTTAAAGGCTAATTATAAAGTAAAAGTTCTCTAAGTTCTTAAGTAGTTAAAGGAAGCTAGGTTTAACTTTAACCCCTCTAAGTGTGAGTTTTTAGTAAAGATTATTAAGTATATTAAATTTATTCTCTATATAGGCCATGGGATTATATATAATCCGGAAAAGGTCCACATAATAATAGAATAGCTAGTACTTATTATAATTAAAATTATAAAGAGTTTTCTTAAATTTACTAACTTTTATTATATTTTTATTAATAAGTATAATAAAATTATTATACTACTTATAAAATTAATAAGTAAGAGTATTACCTTTTTATGAGGTTAATATAAATAAATTATATTTAATTTACTTAAGAAGATATTTATTATAGCCCTAATTCTATACTTATTTAATCTAGATTTAAAAACCTTTATAAAGACTAATTACTCTAGATTTATTATAAATAATACCTTAATTTAAGAGAATAATAAGAGTATCCACTACCTAGTTACTTTTTACTTATAGAAGCTTATACTCACATAATATAATTATTTAATTTATAATAAGGAGCTACTTATAATTATAATATACTTATAAGTATAGAATATAGAGTTATAGAGTTATAGGAAGTTTATAGTAGTAATTAATTATAAAAGCTTAGAATACTTTATAAAAAAGATTAAATTAATAAAGTACTAGAGTTACTAGGTAGAGAAGCTCTTAAAGTATAACTTTAAGCTTTTATACTACCCTAGGAGGTTAGTAGTAGTATTAAATATACTCTCTTACTATAAATAAGATATACTAACTAAATAGAATAATAAGTAGGAGTAAGAGTAAGTAATATAAATTATTCTAGACTTTACTCTTTTAGTTTAAAGGTTATATAAAGACTATATAGTACTATCCCTACTCTATATTTAGGTTTTTAAGGACCCTAAATTATAATAATTGTGGGATAAAGCCTAGTTATAAAATGAGGAGTACTAATTAATATATTACTTTATAATAATAGGAATTTAGTTATTTCCCCCTAGAATAATAGTAAAAGTATAAATTATAGAGTATAGTATTAATATAACTAATTAGTTAATATTCTATAATTAGATTTGGGTACTAGGTGGGACTAATATAAATAATAATAAAAATATTCTTTAAATATAAATAATTTAACTTTCCTATAATTTAATAATAATAGAATACCTAGGCTATAATAATATACTAAGTATTCTTAATTACTAGTATTTTTAACTAGGGTAATTAAGTATAGTATAATAATTTATCCATAATTATAATAAGTATAGAGGAGGAATAATTTAGAAATAAGTAAAATATAGTCTATTATAATTATTACTAATCTCTAAGTAAATCCACTCTTATTTCTTAATAGACTTTATTACTAATTTCCTAGTATTTACTATAAATAGTATAAAGTACTTATAAATAATTATAAATTATTTAAGTAAAGTAATTACTTTTAAAGTAATACATATTATGAATATAAAGGCCTATATAAAATACTTTATAACTTACTATTATAGGTTTTATAAAATCCCTTATATAATTATTAATAATAGGGGGAGTAATTAAATAAATTATTTCTATTGGAAATTTTATAGATTAATAGGGATTATGTAGCTCTTAAGTATTACCTTTTATTTATAAGTTAATAGAGATAATTAAGTAGTTTAATTAGGAAATTTAGACTATTCTTAGGACTATAATAAACTTTATATACAATAACTAGGAGAACTATTTATTCTCTATTTAATTATTATTAAATAATTATAATATATTTATTATAGGGATTAACCCCTTCTTTTTAGAATATAGTTTCTATATAGAACTAATTATAATTATATTAATAAGTATAATATAAACTAGGGGCTATAAGAATACTATTTAAAAATTTATTAAATAACTTATATATATTATAAAGGTAACTTAAATAGTAATTATAATATCCTAATAAGAAATAAAGTAATTAGTAAACTCTTAGTAGAGCCCTACTAAGTAATTTAAAATAGGGAATAAGGTCTAATTTTTAATAACTAACTATAAAATAATTAGACTTTATAAAAGACTTAATTAACTTTATTAAAAATATAAAGTAATTATAATTATTTTATTAATAATAATAATACTTAATATACTAGGGAGAGTTTACTCTAATTCTTATATATTATGTCTATAGAGAACTAAAGAAAACTAACTACTAAATTAAGAATAAATAAATAAAGAATTACTACTAATTTATAAGGGCTTTAATAATAATAAATAATAAATTAATAAGTTTGTTATAATAGAATAAAAAAAGAAGAGTTATAAGTAAATTTATAAAGTCCTTATATAATAAGAAGAATATTTAATACTAACTTAAGAGCTACTTTTAAAACTTAAGAATAATAAAGTAATAAATAAGTATAAAGTTAAATATAATTAAATTATAAATTATAATAGAGACTATTAATATAGTATAATTATTAAAAAGAGTTCTATTATTATTTAAAAACTAAGGAATATATAATACACTTATAAATTAAAGTAATAATAGAGTAGTTAAATAGTAAATAAGTAACTAGGTACTAGAGGTATATAAGATTTAGTGTGGGTTAAAGGTGGAGATAAGATATAGGGGGAGTAGGTAAATATACCTCTATAAAGATAGTAGTAATAGACAAGAATAGGCCAGCTAAAGTAATTACCTAGGTAGGAGTAATATAGGTATTATAGATTATAGGTAGGTTAATGGGTATAAAGCCTAAAGGTATAATAGGTATAGTAGGTATAGTAAGTATAGTGGGTATAGGGGGATGTATAGTTTCCTTCTTTTTACTCTTATAAGTAGTATACTAAGTAGAGACTTATACCTTTATAGTAATAAGGAGGTAATAATAATCCTAGTACTAGGCTAGGGTTTATAGAGTAATTAATTAAGTAAGTAGAATATAAATAATTAGTAGATTTATAAGTACTAGGAAGCTAATATATACTAATTATTAGGCTTCTTAGGCCTAGTAATTAGTACTAAGGGGGGGCCCTAATTAAATAATAAATTAGCTACTATAGTAGGATAGATTTATAGAAAGTATATATAATAATATAACTACTACTATTATAAGTAATAATATAGCCTAAGTAATATAAGTTATTATTATTTATTTTATAAGATTAATATAGAATTTATAATAGGTAAGTATAAATTATATTAATAGGGTCCTTATAAATTAGGAAAGAGTAGTTAACTTTAGCTTTATAGAGATTAGTAAGAGTATAAACCTTATAAGGGGTCTTATAGGGGGTACTTATAACCTAGGAAGTAAGGAGGTAGTAGGTATACTTATAGGGAGTTTATAATAAGTTAGTAATAATTAGACTTAACCTATAGGGCTAAGGGTATATATAATATTAATATTATTCATAGGAGGGGGCTACTTAATATAACTCTAGGTAGTGGGCTCCTTATTATTACTAGATATAATTAAAGTTATAACTAAAGTACCCTTATTAGAGAGGGTTACTGTAGTCTTATTTAGCTTAAGGAACTATATAAGTATAGAGTATTAATTAGAGGTAGTTAGTAGGCTAATAGGAGTAGAAGACTTAGCCTCTATAAAAACTAAGCTTGTATTAGAGAGTATAGGCTATAATAATAAGTTAATAAATTATATATAGTAGTAGGATAGGGTTTATATAGGCCTACTAGTATAATAATATTAGTTATATAGAGGAGAGAGAGTTAATAATTTATTTATAATAGTAAATTATTTAGTAGAGTAGGTACTTACTTAAGTAGGCTAGGTTAGTTTTCTTCTAGTATAGGAGGATTAGTGGAATAAGTTTCTTCTATTAATAACTAGGTAGAATAGAGTAGTGGGATATTATTATAGGCTAGGCTATACCTAAGCTATAGTATTTATAAGCTATACTTAAATATATATAAAAGCTACTAGATATAGATTATAATAGAGAGAGCCCTAAGTAGGTTATATAATACTTATAAATATATTATTAGAGAAGTTATATAGGGAACTTCTCTTCTCCTTAATTTAAATTCTATTAATTAAGGCACCCCTATATTATATAAACCTAGCCTTTACTCTTTATATATATTATGAATTTATATACTTAAACCCCTTTAAATTTATAAATTCCTCCTTTAATTCTATTACTTTTACTCTAATAGGGAGATATTTAGAGGAGGTATTCTATAGTATTATTCTAAATATAAGAGTAGCTAGATTTTTAATTATAAGTTATAAATAATTCCTGACTCTTAAATAAATAATCTAGCCTACTACTATTATTAATTAAAAAGGGGCTAATAGAATTATTATTAAATTTAATATAAGAAGCTCTATTAAATTTATTAGTATTATAATAATCTATATATTATTTAGAAATATATTATTCTATATTATTCTTATAAATACTTTATTTCTACTTCACTTTATAAATATAAATTATATAAGTATTTAATTTAATAATTTATAGAATTACTTAATTTAAGGGAATTCTAGAGTTCCTATTATTTATAAATAGAGCTATTTATAACTTCTCCTTAATATTAAGAAAACCCTTACTTAGAATAACTTTATAGAAGGTAAATGATAATAATTATATTAATCTTTTAATTATTTATTTATATATTTATTTAATAAAGTACCTTAATAGATAAATTATTCTATTAAATATAAGGCCTTAAAATAATTTATAAAAGTAAATAAATACTATTAACTTAATATAACTATTTTAAATTATTTTAAATCTATAATTTAAAATAATTATAAATTAAATTATATTATAATTATTAATATACTTTATTTTAAAAGTAAATTAGTACTTTATATTATTAATATTATAATTATCTTTAATATAATAAAGTTCCTATATAATTTCTTAATAATAATATTATTAAATACTTTAAAATAGTACTAAATTCTAATATATTTTAAGTCTCCTAATATTACTATTACTAATATTAATATAAACTTTATATTTTTAGAATAAAGATAGAAATTATATACTTTATTTATTAATACTTTTAAGGTCCCTATTAAAGCTTATAGCTTTATAAATAAAGTAAAATAATATTATATTATGCTCTATAAAGCCTATATAATTATTTAATAGAATTTACCTAATAAGTACTAAAATATTATACTCTAAATAATAATTAAAACTATTAATAATATAACTAGCTTAAATAGCCTTATTCTAATACTAGTTATTTTTAGGGTATATTCTTAAATAAACTCTAACTTACCCCTATTACTAGAGCTTTAATAATAAATAATAATATTTAATAAAGTAATAAAAGAGCTAAAAGAAATTAAAGTATTATAAGAAGTTATAAATACTTTATTTATATAAAATAGCCTAAATATATCTCTAGTTTTATAATTACCTCTAGAATTACTTATTTATATATATTAAGTGAAAATAGAATAAATAGAATTATATAAATTATTTATTATTAATAATAAAACCTATACTCTAGAATTCCTAAGAGAACCCTAAGATATTCAATTTAGTATTATTTACTTATTCTATTTATTACAATAATACCCATAAACCGGCTACTGCGCGGAGCGAAGCCCGGAGCTCGGCCATTTAGCGGGATTACGTAACCACTTTCGGCTATATATTTAGCTTAATACCATTAGTCCCTACTATATTTAGATCTCTTATTAAGTATCCCACTATTAAATATATTCATTTTATATATACAGAGATATATATAGAGCACTATTTATTAAAGTAATTACCTTAGAATACTAATACTAATTAGTAGTTAAAATAATAACTACAAATTAATAAGGTTAAATAGAAAGAAATAATAACTTTAGGTCCCTTAGTTCTATTAGTATTAGTCTATATACTTAACCTATTATACTACTTAGAGTTACTAATATTAGGAGGTTACTTAAATAGCTTAATATTAAATTCCCCCGTGTTTATTATATATTAAAACTACTTAATATTAATTAATCCAAACCCCGTATTAATTATAATAATACTTAAAGAAAAAAGAAAAAGAGAAATAATAAAAATATAATAAGAGAACCTCTCTAATCCCTTATTATAAACCTAATCTTTACTAATTATTATATTTACTTAAGGATCTCTAAAAGACTTAAAAATAATATTAATATTACTTAGGAAGGAATTATAAAGTTAATAAGAGAAGTTAAGTATATTATACAGAGAAATATTTATCCTTATAAAACTATAAATTTAATAATTTCTAGTACTTATAAAAGAGTTATTATAAGCCTTAGAGAGAGAGAAGTTCCTTATAATTAACTTAATTACTAATAATATAATATAATTAATCTCCTAATTCTCTATTTCTATTAATATAAGCTAAGAGTATTAAAATTATTAAAACCTATATATTAATTTAAGATATTTACTTTTATTCTTTATTAAACTCTTTTTATTTATAGTAAATAAACTAGGAATAATAAAACTAAATAGAGTTAAAATAATTATTTAAAATCTAAATAAACCTTATAATTACTTTATATATTATAAATTAATAAATTAATTATTAACTCTTTTCTAAAAAGCCTAAGGCTCCTATAATAAATTTTTATTATAATTAAAATTACTTATATAATTAAAAGAGAGAGTTATTATATAATTATTTATTTATATTTTATAAGTTAGTAATAATAGTTAGAGAGGAAGATTTATAATTAGGATTACTCTACTTAAATTCTCTAAACTCTCTAAATTCTCTATAGTCCTAGTAAATTTAATAAACAGTTATTCTTAATTCACTATTCTCTTAAGAAAAAAATATATTTAATTCTACTATATAGGGCTACATATTATAATATACTAAGAAGGCTATTATTTAATAAATTAATACTAGAACTACTTTTTAAATAGAGATTTATCAGAAAAGATAATTTATAGAATTATAATTATAATTATAATACTAGGAAAACTTTAAGAATTATCCTAATAGGTTCTTTAATAAGGTATTCCTAAATATTATAAAATATTTCTATAATTATTTTTAGTAATATAGAGTATTTATATAAATTTAGTCCTAGAGAATTACCTAGTAATTAAATAATATAATTATTTAAGAGGAGTATTATTTCTAAACTTAAAATAAGGTTAATTAATAATAAAAGAGGGGAGGTAAGTTTATTATACTCTTTAATAATTAGAACCTTATTAATAATATTATAGGAAAAAATTATTAAAGAGTTTAGCCTAAAATTAATTCAGGCTCTTAATAAAAACCCTTAAGAAATTATAATAAGGAAAAGTAGAATTAAAAGTAATTAAGAAACCAGGAATATAAGTACTAAATACCCCTAGTACCTGTATTAGTACTACTACTAATACTATTATCCTAATAAAGTACTTCTATAGAGCCTTAAAACTAATAAAATCCCCCTTTAACTTAAAGCCTAATAAATTTCACTAAGTTATATATTAAGGAGATAAAATATAATAATAAAAGTACTAATATTCTAAATACTAAACTTTAAATATTTTAGAATACTTACTATTAGGATATTCACCTATACTACTAGATCCTATTTAAATCAAAGGCTTTAAAGTAAATACTCCGGTAGTTATATAGGTAGTTATATAGTTTATATATAACTATATATAACCCTTCTTAACTAGATATTACTTCTTTCTCTAAAGCCTCCCTCTCTAAATAACTTTATTTTTATTAACTTATTTTATATTACTTTAAATATAATAAACCTATTATTTCTACTATAAAAGTAATTAAATTTAATTAATATAATAAATCTTATATTAATTAGTAATTAACTTTATTATTATATTATAATATAATAAATTATAAATTAATAAAGTTTATTACTTTCTAAATTAAAGAGATAATATTTATTCTAAAGTATTTCTAAGTCTCTCTTTATAATAAAATATTATATTAATAGAGATAATAAATTTAAAAGGTAATAATTTATCCTCCCCTTTTATTTCTTATTCTCTAAAATATTAAATTATATTTAATTAGGTAAGGTTTTAAATTCCCTAATTTATAATTAGTACCTTAGTTTATTCTATAATAACTTTATTAATTCTACTTAAATAAAATTTATAATTCTCCTTAATATTAATAAGGTTCCTATTATGTTATATACTCTTAGCTTTTTAAATAATTAAAATATATAATTTATACTTTCTCCCCTAATTATTCTATAACTTTAAAAATTATTCTTCCTCCTTTAAATAAATAATTCTTTATAATTTAATAGAATCCTTATTCTCCCTTAATAATTCTTATTCTCTCTTATTAATCCTACTAAATTCCTTATTTCTCTCTTTATTCCTTCTCCTCCCTTACCTCCTATTTATAATTTATCCCTTTTAAAATAATTAATAATAAAGAATACTTTTAAATAATAATTAATTTATTTAAATAATAGTAAACTTATTAATTTAATTTCCCTTCCTTTTCAAATTATTATAAAGTAAATTACTTAAGATAGTATAACTTAATTAATCTATTTTATTATAGAGTAATTTATTTAGTATATTTATTAAAGTTATTTAGTTTATTTAATTTTAAAAATAAGTAATTCTCTTCTCTTTTATAAAGTGGTTTTATAAGAGAATATATTAAATATATACTAAGATTACTTATTATGAATAATAATTTACCTTTTTATATTATTTATATAATATATTAAAAGTATTATAAATAATAATAATAAAATAATAATTCTATAGTAATATATTCCCTCTTAATTCTCTAAAATACTTAAAAGGGGTAATAATTATATTTAACTTATTTAATTTCTTTTTTATTAATTTAATTTATTTAGTCTCTTTTTTATTAATTTAATTAATTATATTAAATTATTTAATTTATTATTATTTTATATTATTTAGTATTAAATTTCTCTTTTTTTATATTTTTAAAAACCCTCTCCTTTTTATAATAACTTTTACTTTAAATCTCTCCCTCTTATAACCTTTACTTTAAATCTCTCTCTCTTATTATTTCTAGTTTAAATTTCTCCCTTTTATAATTTTATTATTATTTAATAAATTTATTAATTAATTTATTATTATAATAGAAGTTAATACTTTTAGGAAAATAATTTTCTATTAATAAATAAAAGTTTAATAGAATTATTAATTAATTATATTAATAATACTTAATTCTTTTAAATTAAAATAATATATATTAAGTTTTAAACTATTTTAATTATTCTATTAATTTATTTATTATTATCCTTTTATTAATATATTATTAAAATATATAATAAATCTTAATTTTTAAATTAAATAATCTTTTATTAATTTATCTCTTTATTTATTATTTATTATTATTCTTCCTTAATTTAATTAATAATTATAATAATTCCCTTTTTAAAAAGGATTCTTTAATTCTTCTTAGAGACTAATTAATTAAAATAAATCCCCTATTTAGGAAGCCCCTTTTTAGGTTAAAAGTATTAAATCTTCCCTCTTTAAGAAGTCCTCCTAGGGAAAAATAAGTATTATAAAAATTTCTTACTTTTTTTTAATATTTTTCTCTTTATAAAATTCCCTATTTAGGAAGCCCCTCTTTAGAATTAAAGACTAAATTCCCTCTTTAGGAAAACTAAGTTCCCCTTTTTAAAAAGAGAAATAATAATTAAAGTAAGTAAATATATTTAAATTTAATATTTATGATTTATTTACTAAATAAATTAATCCCTAATAATTATAATTTAAAAAAAGTACTTATATTTATAATATTAATATTAGTTTATTTATAATTTATTTCTTTTTATTATTTTTCTTAGTATTATATTAATTACTCTTATTATTTTTATTATTTTAATATATTAAAAGTCCTTAATTTTTATTCTTAATAAATTTAAAAATTTTATTAATTATTTAATATATAATTAATTTTATATTTTTAATAATAAGAAAATAAATTCTATTAGAATTATAAGTTTTATTATTTATTATATTAATATATTTATTAAATAAAATTTATAAAATAAATAATTATAATTTAATTTTCAATATATTTTTAAAAACTATATTAATATTTTTAAATATATAAATAATTTTATAATTAAGGCTCTTTAGAAATTTCTCTTATATAAAGGTATTTTTATTAATTATAATAAAGGTTTAATTAAGAATAATTTTACTAAACTTATTACTAAGCCTAATTATTACTTATAAATTTAAAAGAACTTTTAGATTATTAAAAATACTTATTTTAAATTAATAACTTATAAAAATAAAAATACTAAATTCTACTAAGAATTAATAAAACCTATGAATTAAAAAGAAATAATTATTCTTAATATTATTACTTATTTTACTTTTTTATTTTAATTCCTCCCTATAAAAATAATAAAACTCTTATTAGCTTTAGTCTCTTTTACTTATATTTCTTAAATTCTCCCTTTAATTACTATTATTCCTTAAAATATTATTATAAATTAAAATATTATTTAAAACCCTTTTTATAGAATTCACTATACTAGCTAGTTTTAATACTTTAGTAGTAGAGATAATAAGTCTACTATATATAAAGTAAAAGTGAGTTAATTAAGGTAAGTTATTTAGAGAGGGAGGCCTCAAAGGAAGAAATAATATCTAGTTAAGGAGGGTCACGTGTAGTTATATGTGGATTATATAACTGCCTGTGTGACCGCCGGAGTATCTACTCCGAAGCCTCGGATCTGTATGGGATCTAGTAATGTGGGTAAATATCCCAATACTAGTAGTTTTTCTTTTATACTAGGATTTACTTAATATACCCTTTTAAATATATAAATTAAATAATTTTATAATAATTATAAATATACTCTAATAGTATAAAATATACTCTCTTTACTCTTTACTCTTTATTTATTTAAGTAACTTATTCTTTTATATAAATTATAATTCTATTTATATTAATAAAGTAGTAGAGAGCTTTATTTAGTGAGGCCTTTATAAAGGTATTAGTAGGGTTATTTTTACTATTAACCTAGTGAACTTTAATAAGCTCTTATTATTTATATAACTAGTAGAGAATTATAATATTAATTATTAATTATTTCTCTTTTATAGTACTAAGTTTAATAAGGTATTTATATAGTAAGTATAAATTAATATATATTATAGTAAGTATTATATTAGGGATTTATAGTTTAGTAGTAATCTTCTGGAGGGTTAATGTAATAGTAAAGGTTAGGTCCATGCTAGTGATTATAGTATAGATCTTAGAGGTTAATATATTATGGGTAACTTAC
>JAXISO010000729.1:0-12787 GCA_036785465.1 Colletotrichum agaves | reverse complement strand
CTTAAAAATAATAAGTTTTATATTTATAATATTTAGTTTACTATTATTATACTTTATACTTTTATTATTATAAAACTTAGTAAGAATACTAAGTTAATAAGAAATAGGGGAATTTAAAATAGACTATAAATAATAAAGTATAGAATATTATTTAATTAGAGGAATAACTTAGAGTTTAAATATTATAAATAAGTTCTAAATAATATTTTAATTTATAGGGATATTTTAAGGGATAGTAGTAGTTAGAGGGAGGGTTTAAGGAATATAAGTAGGAGAAACTAGGACTAATAAAGGTTTTATTACTCTTATGGGGAGGGATTAGAGTAAAAGAATAGAATAAGTAATAATATTAAGAATAATTATCTTTTCCTAATTAATAGGTTCTATTAATTCTTAGTAGAATTTAATATTCTTATTTTTATAGGTAATTAATTTAGAGTAGGTATTTTTAATAATTTTAAAGTCTTTTTAAATTTATAAGTAATAATTAGGCTTAATAATAGTCTTAGTAAGGTTTTCCTTAATAAAATCTCTTTATAATTAATAAAGATACTTTTATATAAGAGAAACTTTTAAAGAGTCTTAATTATAAAATTATTTATATATTTAAAGGTATTTATATAATTCTTAAAAATATTCTTAAAATTAAATTATAATTATTTACTTTATAGGTTTTATTTAATAAATATATTAATATAATAAGTAATAAAACTTATAATCTTAGTAGGTTTTATTTCTTTATTATTAAAAATATATAAATAATTATATATTAAGTAATTAATAAGACTTTTAAATTTATTAGGGATAGGGATTAAGGACTTTTAGTATACTAGGCTAATAAAAATATTAGGGGTAATTAATATAATACTTAAGAGAATAATAAAAATAAATAAACTATAAATAAATTAATATTAATATTATAAATATAAGTATTTTCCCTAGACTATAATTATTAGGGGTTAATTTATTTAATAAATAGATTATAAATACTAAATTTAAATATATTTACTTACTCTAGTTATTATTTCTCTTTTTAAAAAGGGGAACTTAGTTTTCCTAAAGAGGGAATTTAATCTTTAACCCTAAAGAGGGGCTTCCTAAATAGGGAATTTTATAAGAAGAGAGTATTAGAGAAGAATAGGGGGTTTTTATAATACTTATTTTTCCCTAAAAGGGCTTCTTAAAGAGGGAAAACTTAGTATTTTTAGCCTAAAAAGGGGCTTCCTAAAAAGGGGATTTAACTTAGTTAATTAGTCCCTAAAAGGGGTTAAAGGGTCCTTCTTAAAGAGGGGATTATTATAATTATTAATTAAATTAAGGAAAAATAATAATAAATAATAAATAGGGAAATAAATTAATAAATAATTATTTAATTTAAGGGTTAATACTTATTATATATTTTAATTAAATACTAATAAGAAGGAATAATAATAAGTAAATTAATAGAGTAGTTTAAGTAGTTTAAAGAACTTAATATATATTATTTTAGCTTAGAAAAGTTAAGTACTATTAATATAATTAATTAATAATTCTATTAAATTTTTACTTATTAGTAGAAAGTTATTTCCCTAAAAGTACTAATCTTTATCATAATAATAAACTAATTAATAAATTCATTAAATAATAATAAGGTTATAAAAGGGAGAGATTTAGGCTAGAGATAATAAGAGGGAGAAATTTAGAATTAGAGGTTATAAGAGGAAGAAATTTAATATAGAGGTTATTATGGGAAGGAGGGGATTTTTAAAAGTATAAGAGGGAGGGGGATTTAATACTAAATAATATAAAATAATAGTGAATTAGGTAATTTAGTATAACTAGTTAAATTAATAAAAAAGAGGCTAGATAAGTTAAATTAATAAAAAAGAGGTTAAATAAGTTAAATATAATTATTACCCCTCTTAAGTATTTTAAAGGACTAGGAGGGAGTATATTATTATAGAATTACTACTTTATTATTACTATTTATAATATTCTTAATATACTATATAAATAATATAAAAAGGTAAATTATTACTAGTAATAAGTAGTTTTAGTGTGTACTTAGTATGTATTTAGTATATTCTTTTATAAGATCTCTTATAAAAGAGAAGGAAGTTACTTATTTTTAAAATTAAATAAGATCTTAGTAGGTATAGTAGGATAATCTACTCTATTATAAAGTGAATTAGTTAATTTATACTATCTTATATAATTTACTCTATAGTAGTATAGAGAGGAAGAGAGATTAAATTAGTAGTTTATTACTATTTAAATAAGTTAATTATTATTTAGAGGTATTATTTATTATTAGTTATTTTAAAAGGGATAAGTTATAAATAGGAGGTAAGGGAAGTAGAGGAATAAAGGGAGAAATAAGGAAAATAAGGAATTTAGTGGGATTATTAAGGGACAATAAGAATTAATAAGGGTTATTAAGGGAGAATAATAATTCTATTAAATTAAAGGTAGAAGAATAACTTTTAAAGCTATTATAGAATAATTAGAGAGGAGGTATAGATTATATATTTATAACTATTTACAAGGTTAAGAGTATATAATATAATAAGAACCTTATTAGTACTAAGGAGAATTAGAAACTTTATTTAAGTAAGGCTAATAAGGTTATTATGGGATGAACTAAGGTATTAACTATAAATTAGGGGATTTAAAACTTTACCTAGTTAAATATAGTTTAATACTTCAGAGAGTAGGAGACAAAAGGGGAGACTAAACTATCACCTTCTAAATCTATTATCTCTATTAGTATAATATTTAATTATAAAGGGAGACTTAGAATTACTCTAGGATAAATACTATCTCTTTAATTTAGGAACTAGTAAACTTTATTAATTTATAATTTATTATATTATAATATAATAATAAAATTAACTATTAATTAGTATAGAATTCACTATACTAACTAGTTATAGTACTTTAGTAGTAAAAATAATAGGTTTACTATATTTAAAATAAAAGTAAGTTAATTAAGTTAAGTTATTTAGAGAGGGAGGCCTTAGAGGAAGGAGTAATATTTAGTTAAGAAGGGTTATATATAGTTATATGTGGATTATGTGACTACCTGCGTAACCGCCGGAGTATTTACTCCGAAGCCTCGGATCCATATAGGATCCAGTAATATAGGCGAATATCCTAATAATAATATAATTATCTTATTAAATAAGTATTCTAGTATATTTATATATATATATATTTAAATAGAATTATTTAAATATAGAATATATAATAAGAGAATTAAATATAATAAGAGCTAAGAGAATTAAATTAATATATACCTAAAATATAGTTATATAAGTTAACTAAATAGCTAGGCTCTACTCTATATAGCCTTAAGTTACAGTATTATTATAATAATAACTAATATATTTTAATTTTCTATACTATAATTAAAATAGAGGTTTTAATAAAAGAATTAGTCCTAAGGAGAGAAAGAAATAATCTTATATAGCTTTCTAAGGGTTAAGAAATTAATCTTCCTAATAAAAAGTATTATAATTTCTTATAACCTATAGTTTAGTTTAAAGGGTAATAGAATCAGTAATAAAAAACCTAATACTAGTATATTTAGACTTTATATTAATAAAGAGTATTAGAATAAATTGAAAATATAAGTAAATAGTAATAATAAATATATTAATTATAATACTATAAATAAAACTAATATCATAGTATTATAACTAGATTTCTTTATAAATTACCTATATAATATAATTAATAATAGAAAGAGGTATATAAGGTTATTATAGGAATTTCTTTCTTAATATTTATGAAACTACTTAGAGAATATATTTAGGAGTATAATATCTCCTATATAGAGAGTTTATTATAATTCTATTAAAAGGCAATCTTCTTAATTAATAATTTATAATATATAATATTTATTATGTCTTTCTTAATATATAATATTATAATAGGTTTTTTAATATTATATAAGGAATAATTTATTTAAAGAAGTATTTAATATATACTAAAATAATATAGAAAGTTCTTATTACTCTTATAAAACTAAATATAAATATATAATATAAAATATAAAATAAAGTATTATTAGAGGCTTTTTAACTATATACTAAAAGTAGACTATAATATTCCTAGAGAATTAAGAATAGAAACTAGTAACTTTAAAACTTTAATATAATATTTATTAATTTTATTATTAAATCTAGAATTATTAATATTAAAATAGAGTAAGGACCCTATAAGTATAAATAATAATAAAACTATACTTAGAAGGCCTTTATAATAAAGTAAAAAAGAGAGGGAAAAGTACTTAAATTACTAGAAACTAAATTATATATATAAGTATATATTTATATTTATAGGCTTATATAATTATAGTCTTTATAGGTATATAAGTACTTTAATATAAAGTCTAGAAACTCTAATTTAAAGCCTAGAATATTTAGGAAACTTTAACTTTAATAAGTATTAGTTAAAGTATATAAATAGTAAAGTATAAAGTAATTATAAGAGTTGTGGCTAGAGCCTAACCGGGTCGTTCCAATAATCGTTAATGTAGGGGTCAGTAGATATATTAACTAAAGCTTAGGGAGCCTAACTCCCTACTGCAGAGTTTTCCTGATATGCTATGGGGCCTCGGCGGGCCTTCGCTGGTTGGTCGCCTGGGGCATCTACTATGGCATCCGTGTTTCGGTATTAGGTCCTTATAGTAATACTATAAGGAAGCTAAAGTATATATAATTCTTTTTATATAAATAAAAAGGTATAATATATAAAAACTATAGAGTTTAAAATTAATAATAATAACCTTAGAAACTTTAATATAAGGTCTAAGAATACTAGTATAAGAATTAGAAAGTTAATTATAAGGTCCGGGAACTTTATTATAAATTCTAGAAGCTTTAATAGAAAATCCAGGAGCTTCTTATACCTTTTACCACCTAGCTATATTCAGCTACATAGGGGTAATTATACTTTTCCACGTAAATTTAACCTATATTATGTGGGAGCTTTGGTATTAAGTTTAAGAAGCTTATTATAAGATCCGGGAACTATAGTATAAGGTCTAGAAACTTTCATATAAAGTCCGGGAGCTTTAGTACTAGGTTTACGAACTTTATTATAAGGTCCAGGAACTTCGGAATAAGGTCTAGAAACCTTAATATAAGGTCTAGAAACTTTAATATAAGGTCCGGGAGCTTCGGTATTAGGTTAAAGAACTTTATTATAAGGTCCGGGAACTTCGGAATAAGGTCTGGAAAGTTTAATATAAGGTCCGGGAGCTTCGGTATTAGGTTTTAGAACTTGATTATAAGGTCCGGGAACTTCGGAATAAGGTCTAGAAACCTTAATATACATATGGTCTAGGAGCTTCGGTATCAGGTTTAAGAGCTTTATTATAAGGTCCGGAAACTTTAATATAAGGTTAAGTGACTTTATTATAAGGCCCTAAAACCTAAGTATAAGATTTAGAAAATTTAGAAGACTTTCAAGCTAGGAACTATTAATAGCTTAGTATTAGTAATTAGAAAGATAATTTAGATATATTATAACTCTTTTAAAAATAATAGAAATAAATATTATATAAAGAATATATATAATTATAGAATTATTAATACTTCTAAAGATTAAGATTACTATTATAATAACAATAAAAAGAGACTATATATTTTAGTATTCCATTAATTATAAGTCTATAATTTATTACTAAGATAATATTAATAAGTATTTTCTTAAGGCTGAATTATTAAGGCTTTACTACCTTTTATTAATCTATTTTTAATTCTAATTACTTATTTTAAGTATATTTACTTTATAATAGGCTTAATATATAAATTAGAACTAAATTAAATTATATTATAATACTATATAGAAAGCATTCTAAAAGTATTAATTAAATGAATAAATTAATATATACTAAGTAGGTTGTTTAAATAGTCTAAGTAATTATATAATATAATATTAAAATTATTTAAAAGTATTATTATTCATATATTTCCTCTAGTATTCTTTATAGGTAGTTATTAGAGTTTTATTAATCCTAAATAGCTTAATAGTGCTTTTTAACACTTTCATTCTCCTACTTTAAAAAGTCTTTAACTTTTTAAATAGATATTTAACGTCCCTTTAACATACAAGTAATTTCTTTATTAATATTAACCCCTAACTAACCTTATTTTAAAGCCTAATCCTAAACTCTAATACTTAGATAAAAGTAAATAAAGCATTTAATATTCTATACCTTATTTACTTATCTTCTTTTAAGACAGAGTTATATTCTTAACTTAGCTAAAGGAATAATTATTATTAAATATATATTTCTATTATATTTAATGTTTTACAAATATATAAAGTTAAATCAAACTAAATATTTATTATTATTATATTATAGTATTAATTCCATTAACTTATTAACCTTAATACTTATAATTCTTATACTAAAGCTTAAAACTATTAGGCGCCTAGGATTCTAATTAAAAATACTTATTAATATAGTATTAAATTCAATTTAATTATAATTCATCTTGTCTTTTAACTTCCAAGGCTTTCCAAAGCCTTTACTCTATTCTATAGTATTATTTTATTATTATAAAAATATAAAATATATTAGGAAGTATTTAAAGATTATATAAAGTATATTATATATAGTATATATAGTAATAGAGAAATGCTCTCTAAGTCTCTCTAGCGCGCGCCCCGCACGCAACTAACTTCAGGGGAGATATATAAAGAGACCCGCGGGCGCGACATCTCATCTCTAGTAGAATAAGGAACTTCCACCTGAATCCCCACGCCTAACTATATAAAAATATATTATATACTATATACTATATATAGTATTTTATATATAGTATTCTATTTATAGTACTTTAAATATAGTATACTATATTATATTAATTATATTTACTTAAAAAGGTATAATTACCTATAATAAAAGGTATAAAGAGAAATATAACTTCAGCTTCTATTAAATAATAAAAGTAAAGCCCTAAACCTAATCTTATTACCCTTATAAGTATTACTATTTTAATTTATATATACTTAATATTAATTATAATTAATATATTTGGTTTTAGTTTTGAATAATCTCTTAAACTCTATCTAGGAATATCAGATTATCTTTATTATCTTTATCCAAATATAAAAGGCTCCCTAGAGATTCCAATATTCACTATACAACTAAGACAACATCCTTAGTAAATAGAGAATATCAAGACTTGTTACTTCTGCAAGTAAGTTAACTCTTTTTATTAGAGGTTTATACTTACACTTCCAGTGCAACTCCCAAGCCTCGCAATTATTCTCTCGATTTCCTGTTCGGCTCAATGTTTAATTTTAAATCCGATGGTTAAAGGAAGCTGTGATCCAGCTGTTCCGCAGGACTACCAAGCCAGCTTTATATCCTGGCAAAAGCAATTATGTGTGCTGGGGTCTTACTTTCCTCAAGGACCTGGCTGGTGGAATGACGCCTACAATGCCTGTGTGCTGAAAGGCCCTGCTGAGGTAAACGGTTATAGATGGAGTCACCCAAGCTTCGCCAGCTCATCTAAGGGTCCCAACAGGATATTTCGCTGTCACTGGGTTCGGACATAGGTTTAGAAATATATAAAAATTATCTACTCCTAAACAGGTACTATATAATAGTAATAATAATTACTTAGGTAAGGTAAGATTAACGGTATATATACCCTTAAATATTATTTTATAAATACACTTTTATTTACTTTAGTTACTTAAATTAAATTAGAATTATTATTTTATAAAGTACTTAAGAATAGCTTAAACTTATAAATAATAAGGAGCTTATTAATAGTAATATTATAATATTTAGTAATTAGAAAGAGGTACTAAGTTTTAAAGTCTGTATAATATATTAGTAGTATTTAATAGCTTAATAATTAGTATAATAACTATAAATACTCTTCTATACTTATAGAAAATAAGGGAATTGATACTAGAATAAAATAAAAAGATAAATAATTATTTAAAGATCCTATTATAGCTTTCCTTAATACTACTAGTTATAGACTATAATTCTAGAGAATAATATTCCGTTTAGTAAAGGTAGGTAAGCTATTCTAAATAATCTAAAGATCTTTTTTATATTATAATAGGTTTAAAGATATAATACCTTTAACTTATATGGTAAATTTAGACTTAATTCTCTACTAAATAGTAACTATAGACCTTAATACTTAAACTTAATAAAATACTTTTAGAAGTATTATACTTTATTTATTATATTAATACTATGAATAGTAGTATAGTACGCTATTAACTAGTATAGGGGTTTTATACTATTATATATAACTTATTTAAGGCTACTTAGATTTAATATTATTAGCCTTAAGATTAAAGCGAAATAATAAGAAATACTTAATTCCAACTAATATATATATTTATATAAGTATTTAAGGCTTATGAATAGATAATGGGTGTTAGTAATTATCTTTATTATTATAGTACTTTAAGGATTATAGGATAGGAAGGTTATTACTTAGAGAGATAACTACTAAATACTATTTATAATTCTATAAGATCTTTTATATTACTCATGAATATTATAAGTAACAATATTAGCTTTTAAGGCGTAATTATATAATAATTAAATAAATACTAATATCTAATTTATTCTTAAATACTAAACTTTAAATCTCGTAGTTATATAGTAGGCTAAGTAGCCTATTAGGTTTAATACTTTAGAAAAAGGGAAGATTAAATATCTTAAATAATAATATTAATGAATCTTAATAGTAATACTAATATTCAAGGAAATAGAAATTTACCTAAGTAAATAGTTCTCTTTAGTAGATATTACTAAGGCCTTACTTATTATTTACTATTTAAAGACTAATATATATAATATAATAAAGCCTAAAAGTAAGTTAATACTTAAATATTATATAATTATTATAAACTATGCCTGGATAATATTAGCCCGGGCTTTGCCCATGCTTACTTACCTAGTCCACACTTAGTACTCTCCTAGTAAGCCCCTACTAGGCCCCCTTTTATATAGACTTTTTATTTATTATAGGAAACTTCCCTTTTCCCTCCTTAGTTCTAAATAAATTATATTTTACGCACTTTTTAGGCTAAATAAGCCTAAGCCTAGCCCTTTATATATTTAAGACTTAGTCTTTATTTACTATATAAATAATATTAGGGTTAAATATAGCTCCCTACTAATAAATTACCTAATTCTTAAATTAAGTTCCTAGAATAAAATAAACCATTAAATAATATAAGAATAAATATAATAATAATATAGTAAAGAAAACTAATACCTCCTAGAAAGCCCCCGTAAGAGGCACTCCTATAAATAAATTACTTTAGTAGTAATTAAAATACCTTAGTAATTCCCTCTACTAGAGAATTATAAAACTAATAAATAAATTAATAAAAAGAAATACTACTACCTTAGTAGACTACTAAATACGCCCCTAGGCACCTACTCCTATTACTCTTTCAGTCCTAGCTTTACTATTATAGAGGCTAAACTATTAATAATTCCTTCTCTTATATAGGTTTGGACTTAATTCACTACTCTAAAATTATAAATTTAGTTATTATTCTATTTAACTTAGAAATTAATCTTTATATTATATAGAAGGAGTTTATAAAGATTACTAGGAGCCCTAAGGTATTTATAGTATAAATAGAGATTATTTATAATTCTAATAAAGTACTAGTTGGATTCCTTAGTTTATATAGAATTAGTATAATAGGCTATACCCCTTTATTAATTTATTACTATTATAGCCTAGTAATTACTACTAAGTTATAAGTAGAATACTATAATATCTAATTAGACTAGGAGGTCTTAGTAGGAGTTATGGATATTATAGGTTAATACTTAGAACTTATTAGAGGAGGTAGTTTATATTTCCTAAGTAATTTATTATTCTAGGATTTATATTCACTTATTTAATTCTTAAGTATTAAGCTTAGTTAGATAATATATATTTTCTACTTTAAGGAAGTTACTATAGGTAAGTTAGCCTTAAGTATTATAGAGACTTATAAGGTAGTACTAAGCTACTTTAGTAGGCTACTTAGCTTACCCTCTAGTTATATTAATTCCTTAGTGGAATCTAGTCTATAAAGATAATACTAAATTATTATTACTCTTAATAAACTAATTAAGTAAGTGGCTGTTTTCTTTTTTATTCTTTAGAGGTTTAATATTACCCCTTAGGCTAGTAAGAGGGGGCTCTAGGTTACTATAGGGATTATTAATATAAATAGGACTCTTAGAATTAGAGGCCCTATAAGGGCTCTAGTTTACCTATATAGAAGGCTTTTTTTTGTGTAAGTTAAATACTCTCTTACTAATTTATTAATCTTTTTACCTAAGAGACATAAGGATATTATTTCTCCACTTATAATTCTAAATAGTATTAATTATAGGGTAATTCTTAATAATAGGTTTTACTCCTATAGACTTATTAGTAATAGGACTTAGGGTTAGGTTTAGGTTTACTAAGAGCTAAATAGGCTTATTAATTAATATAAAGGCTCTAGGAACTTAGATATTAGGTATAGATAACTTAGGGTCTAGGTTAAGATTACTAAGGTTATTAAGGTAAAGTTAAGTTATTATTCCCTTAGCTAGGTTTTTTATATTAATTATGGCTTTATTCTAGGTATAAATTATCTATTATAACTACCTATTAAATAGTTAACTATTAATCTTTTAAATATAATTATTCTACTTAGACTTCCTACTAAGTATTAAAAACCTTGTATTTCTTTACTTAGAGTCTATTAAATAGAATTTAGTAGTAATTCTTCTAGCCCACGAGAATATAATATATTTATTAGGAGGGCTAACTTAGATCTTAATATAGCCTAGCCTCGCGGCCTAATAAATCTATTTAAGGTAGAGAATACTAGATACCTATAAATAATTTAGAGACAGCTAGGGAACTTAGATAATATCTACCTATTATTTAAGAATAGCCCTAATATAACTAAGAGGTTTATAAATAAATATTATAAATATAAATAGGGTTTTTAGTTATAATTTAGTATTTCTATCTTATTAAAAGTTATTATAGAAGAAAGACTATTCTATAAATTAATTAACAATAAGTCCAACGTAATAAATAATATCCCCTTGGCTATTTACCTTTATAGTTATTTATAAGAGAAAAATAGTAAGGTTATATTTATATACTACTTCCCTATTTTCCTTTATTATATTATTATTAGTAGTAATATAGTATCCAATTAAGCTAATTTTATTCTTAATATTATATATAATAAGTTAGAAGTTACTCTTTATATTAGATATAATTAGTGATGTCTTAGGTTGGATAGACCCTTATAGATTTAATAGGTTAATAATATATACTATACTAACTTAGATAGTCTTAAACTATATAGGCTAATACTTCCTAATATATTTAGCCTATTAAAGATAAATATAGAGTAAGGTTACTAGTGAATTAGAATAGAGCTACTTAAGCTACTTATACTTAAGGCTAGTATTAGGTAATAAGTTATACTATAGTTGGGAAGGGGTAGGCTAGCTTAGTAAGTAATTATTACTAAATCTTAGTATTAGAATATTAATAGTAGTTTTCCAGAGAAGGGAATTAGTACGCTTATAAGTATTCCTTAAAATAGTACTATTCTATTTAGTATATTTATACTAGGTTATTTTAGAAAGAATTTCTTAAAACTTCTTTTCTACTTAAAAGTTAAATCTTCTAGAGAGTATTTTTCCTTATAAAGTTATTATTATAGAAGGATTAACTAAGGTTATTATAGATATAGGAAGGGGAAAGAGAGTAAGTAAATAAGGTAATATAAGTTATAGGTTAATATTTAAAGGTAATATAAGTTTACTTAGTAATAAATAACTTTTAGAGGGTAAGAGTAAGTATTATTAAGTCTATAAAGGGATTTTTAATTATAAAAGGGCTTAATTATACTATTAAAGAGGTTTGTGAGAGGTTGAATTTATTTGTATTATGGGAAAAAGGCTTATTTATATAAGGAGAATTTCATAAGCTATTAATTTACTATTACGGTAGAATAAAGAGTTCGGATAAGATATTAGGTAGCTAACTAGGGTAATTAATAAGGTTACTATTTATTCTATTTAATTAATAATTAGTAATCTAAAAGGAGGGGGGGAGGTTATCTTTATAAGTAAGTAGATTAGTAGGAGGTATAAAGAGAGCTTATGACTTATTTAATTATTAGCTTTCTCCCTTATTCTTAGAAAATATTTTCCCTCCTCTACTATTATATTAAAGGTAATAAGTTATTCTTTTTATATTTATAAAGTATTATTAAACTTTTCTTTTATTATTATTATTACTAATTATAGCTTTTATTAGAAATCTAAATACCCCTTATATATTAATATAACTAAAGAAGTATTACTTCTAGCTCCTTATAACTAGACTAATTTCTAATAAGAGTGATTATAACTCTCTGCTTTATATTAAGTTATCTATAAACTCCTTTATAATAAAATAAGTAGTACTTTATATTTCTTAAGCTTAGTAGCTAACTTATATATAAGTTATGGCTTCCCTTATTTAGTATAATCTTTACCTTTTAAAGCCTTTAAGTATATACTATAAAGTTAACTTCTATATAAAGGTTCTTCTTTTTAATAATTTAAATATTATAATTAAGTACTTTTAGGAGGCCTATATTAGCCTATACTATAGGAATACTATAGAGAAAGAGCCTCCATTTTATTAGTATATATTTATTATATCCCCTATTATAGGTTCTTATAGGCTTTAAATAGTAAAAATAATTAACCCTAAGAGGCCTAAAGTAAGTTATAGCTTCTATACTTAAG
>JAXISO010000728.1:0-12804 GCA_036785465.1 Colletotrichum agaves | reverse complement strand
TACTATAATATATAAATTAAAATAGAAAATAATACTAATATACTAAATAAATATAATTAATAAATTAGTAGAGAGAAAATAAAGTTAAACTTTCTATTTTAAGTATTTTAACTAGAAAATACTTATTTATTCTACTAACTTTAGCTATTATAGAATCTAGTTTTAACTAATTAGGTAATATTATTATTAAAAGAAGAACTAAAATAAAGTATAAAAATAAAAAGTAATTAGTTTTCTTAAGGAGCTAATTCAATTATAATAATAAACTTAAAAATAATTTAGATTTATTTATTCCTAAATTATATATAGATTTATTAAATTATAGGGATATTTTAGAAAATAAATTAGATTTTACTATTAAGGAAGATAATAATAATAATAATAATATAAAAGAGAATAATATAATAGAATTAAATAGTAATTAATATAGCTTTTTTCTATTTAATTATTCTTTTATTTAAATTATTAGGTTTATAATATAATATAATATAACTACTATTTAATATATTATTTTTATTTTATTATTACTTTAAAGAAGTTTTATATATATATATATATCATTTATAATTAAATATTATTAATATAAAAGTTAAATTAAAATAAGTAATTATAATTTATTAATAATAACTTACTATTAATATTAATTTATTAAATTCTTAATACAAATTAAATACTTTAAAAATCTATAACTTAATTATATTTTATTATATATTAATAAATATAATAAATTATTAATTTATATATTTTACTTTTTATAATTATTATATTTATTAATAATATATAGAACCTTAAATTAGTGTATTATATTACAAATAATACAAATACAATACATGTATTTATATTTATAATGTATTAGAAAAAAGAATATTACAAAGACAAATATATCTTTTTGTATTATTTGTATTAGCCCCACTAATACAAATATATGTATTTGTATTAGATGTATTTGTATTATTAAAAGACTCTAATTATAACTAATTACTATAGTTACTTACTCTCTAAGATCTTACCTAGTAAGCCCTAGTACTATTTAGTAGTATTAATTATTAGCTTCTATTAGTAGAACCCTACTATTAAATAGGCTAACTATAATAGCTAGGTACTAGGAATAATTTAATAATATTAAAATAAATTATATTAAATATAAAATAAAAGAAATAAATTTATATAAAGTATATAAATTTATATAAACTAAATATAATTATATAATACTCTATAATAAAGCCTACTTTAATTACTATATATATTTATTTTAGAGCTTAAGTTCATAATATTTAAAATTAAAAAAGTAATAATATATAATTAATAACTTTATTAATAAAACAAAATACTTTAAGTGAATTAATAGTTTTTAGTAAATATATAATAACTTATAACTATCAATAATAATAAAAATAATAAAAATACGTAAGACTATTACTTAAATAATTAAAAAGCTTCTTAAAATTCTATTATAATTTAAGTTCAAACTTAATAACTATACATAAAGCTTTAATATATATAAGTATATATAATAAAGAAATACAATTTTTAAGTAGCTTCTAGTAGTTAAGTGTGTTTATTATGGGTTACTTATTAATTACCCTTTATTAGGTTTAGTATATAACTTCCTTACCCCCCTCGGGTACCTCAATGACAGGGCAGGCGGTTCAGTGACAGGTGAGAGCTGTATGTGAGCCACGGACACTCGGAGGAATAGTCACTCTCCCTACCTCGACAAGTCTCTCTGGTCAAGTGCTCAGAGACTTTCCGAAATGGCTGCGTCCATAGCATCGCCAAATCCGAAGAGCCGTCTGCCCGACAAGCCGGTGCCACGGCCGTCAAAATCCCCTACAAAAACTAGAGATATTCGATCGCGCAATCGCCGCCGCGAGTTCCTCGACAGAAATCCCCGTTACTTCCAAAGCCCCGATCATCAACTTGCAGGTCTGTTGTTCTTTCATATCATTCTTCTCATGCCACTGACATCATCTCAGATCCTCTGCTCTACGACACCTTGGTGCGCAAGTTCCAAACACCCACCGAACGAGAGGCCGAAGGCCGCGCCAAAGGTTACTCTCGAGTTTTGGAGGAGTCCTTATTGAGAGGAGAAGCGCGCCTTGCAAATGTCAATTCGCTGGCTGGTAAAGGTGGTGCTAAGCCGACTGAGGCCGCCCAAGACTTCACCACGGAATCCGACCTGTCCAAGATCGAGACTAAGGAAGAAGGTCTAAGGAGATGGAATGAGTTCCTGACTGAGCGCTTTATCCATGGCCATGACGATGATTTTAACTATAGCCAAGTCGACAACGACGAAGATTACGACACCTTGGAGAGGCGTAATCTTGAAGACGCCTGGTTCGAAGAAGAGGATCCCAGTTGGGCTAGCGACGCAGACACCGAAGGTGGTCGTGCTGGGAAGCCAAAGCAAGGCGAAACTGGCATCCAGGATTTTTGAATGGTGTGTGATGCATTCCCTCCTCAATTGATACCTTTTGCTGTCCGAAACCTCGTGTTATAATGCAGCGGCGTCAACGGCTGTAAACCGTCTGCCCGGGACTCGCTACATCTCAGCTAAACTTGAAGATGCCTCTTCAGTTCCCCAAAGCCACGTCGGGCTCAACAACTCTGCCTTGGTACCTCACCGAGACCTACCTTAGCCACCAGCCGGTGCCCTTTCCATCGGAGAATGGATGGATGCCTCTACGAAATCGACCACTTCGGCCCACCCATCAGAGAATAGAGTACGGTTGCGACGGTGTCGAAGCCGCCTTGGCGGCGACCCGGTCCCAATTTGGGGTGCATTCTTCCCAGGTCCAGGATGGGGCAGACCGGTAAAATACGCTGGATAAATTTAGGGGAAAAACAAAGAAACCAATACTGGCTAATCGTGCCGCGTGCCACCATACTAGCCAACATATTCACATAACACCCGCAGCCGCAATCACCTCTCTGGTGGAGACGAAGGGACCACCATACCTATTTAACAGCCTTTTCTTCTCCTCTTCCGTTCGCATAGTCTCGCAAGATCCGAAGCCTACCATTCGACTCTCAAGTTAATACAGCGTGAATATCGACGTTTTCAACGACCCCAATTTCCACGTCCAGATTCACCCCGCATTCCACCCCTTCCCCTCATTCTCCCCAATCTGGCTGGGTTCTCATTCACGATGGCGCCCGTCATCGACCACCTATACACGGCTGACCCCTCAGCCCATGTCTTCAATGGCAAGATCTACATCTACCCTTCTCACGACCGAAAGACCCACATCAAGTTCAACGACAATGGCGACCAGTATGACATGGCCGACTACCACGTCTTCAGCACGTCCTCTTTGGACCCTCTGGAGCCCGTCGTCGACCACGGTGTCGTCTTAAAGACTGAAGATGTCCCTTGGGTCTCCAAGCAGCTGTGGGCTCCTGATGCCGCCTTCAAAGACGGAAATATTACCTCTACTTCCCGGCCCGCGATAAGCAAAACACCTTTCGCATCGGTGTTGCGGTCTCAGACAAGCCCGAAGGTCCCTTTACCCCTGACCCTGAGCCCATCAAGGGCAGCTATAGCATCGACCCAGCCAGCTTTGTCGACGACGATGGCCAGGGATATCTCTACTTTGGTGGTTTATGGGGCGGCCAGCTGCAATGCTACCAGAAGGGCAACGACGCGTTTGATGCGGAGTGGATTGGTCCCAAGGAGCCCAGTGGCGAGGGCGCCTATGCCTTGGGTCCCCGCGTCGCCAAGCTTACAGACAATATGCACCAATTCGAGGGTGACGTTCAGGAGATCCTGATTCTCGATCCCGAAACTAAGAAGCCAATCCCGGCCGACGACCATGACCGCCGGTTTCTCGAGGCCGCCTGGCTGCACAAGAAGAATAACGTCTACTACTTCTCTTACTCCACCGGCGACACCCACTACCTATGCTACGCAACTAGCGGTAGCCCCTTGGGCCCATTTACATATGGAGGCCGCATCTTGGAGCCCGTCCTCGGGTGGACAACACATCACTCCATCGTCGAGTTCAAGGGCCAGTGGTGGCTTTTCCATCATGACTGCGAGCTTAGCAACGGCGTGGACCATCTTCGATCTGTGAAGGTTAAGGAGATCTTTTACGACGAAAATGGCAAAATTACTACAGAAAAGCCGCACTAATACATATTAACGAGACTCATTTCATTATTCATGGGTTTTCTTGCATCTGTAGAAGCTTGGATGGATCCAAGGCATACGTAACAACTTGAGTCAAAATCACGACCAGGCTCATATTAGTTTGACATTTCTTTTCTTCAGGCGCCATTCCACCTTTCCTGCATTCCAGCGTCTGGGTAGCGTATTCCAAGTACATGAAATGTTGCGTGGCTTTTGGCATCACGGTGTATATCATGCCGAAGGAAGGAAGGGGGATGGGGGGGTATATAGTGTAGTTTGGGTGGGTGCGCGTTACCCATGACAAAGGAAACCAGTAGTATAATAATCACCGCTGCCAAGTCTTTCTTCAAACTGTTTCAACGACTCCAAACCGTAACTTATTTAACGCCTCTTCGTACTTCGCGGGACTGTGGTCGATGAGCATACTTGTGCCGAAACGGACCTCCCTGAAGCGAGACTCAACGTCTCTGATATACTTCAAAACAATTCTCTGCGCCGGCCGGCCAATGTCCTCTTCACCTGACAACAGAAAAGCGTCACGTCTCAACACGCGAGTGCTTTCGACTATGAAGACTTCGCCAGGAGGGAGTAGCTTCAGACTCATCATGCTGGACCGCAGCGTCGTCAACGCTGACACGCTCCACTTGTCATCTTCGGCCGAACTGGAGCGGCTGCTGTTTGTGTACCACTTATCTACCAGGCCGGATTGGAAAGCCTGCCAGATCCGCTGCCTCACCTCGCCCTTTGCCTCGTGGTTATCACTCTTGAAAGCGAGAGCGACTGCCTGGAAGTCGTGTAGCACACCCAAAGATAGGAATGGAACCAAGTCGCTGCCGTGGACAACACTCGTGACGAGACCTCGCGTTGCTCTGCGTAATGATGGGGACATGGTTCCGGGCGGCCCGTATGCATACACATGTATAGGACGACCCGATGGTAAACATATGTGCGTGGTGTCGGTTTCTAGGAAGTTGCTATCCCCGAGCAGACGACGATGAGGCTCAGACGAGGTGACAAACCCCGTACCGGTTGATGAGGGCTCTGCAAGCATTGTGCCCAATAACGCGGTAACTCCCCCACCCAGCGAGTGGCCGCAAAGAACCAACCCGTAGTCGCTGAACTCATCAAGGGCTTCCTTCAAGGTGTACAGGACGCGACCGTCGCCTCCGTATAACAAACGTCGGGCAGACGCATGAATGCCTTTATGTACCTTGTAAGATTTGCCTCGCCAGTACAGATTATCGTAATCGCAGGCCATGTCCGCAAGGACGTCCTCGAACCCCAGCGTTCCTCGGCATGCCAGGACTACAGCCTTCGATTCATGATCTAAGGAAATGTAGTGAACCAATGGTACACCCGTTCCTGTGGAACCCGTAGTGTCGGAGCCTCCCTGGGGATCAACAAATGAAGCCAAAAGAATACTGGTTGCCTCAGATTCGGTATGGTGGGCAAAAGAACGGATCTCGTGATGAGTGTCGTCCAAAGCCCTCAGAAGGGGCATTTCTTTGGAGATGCCCATGAACTTGAGGAAGTTGGATCCGTACGACGCCGAAGAGAAACGCATGTACCTAGTAACGTTTCGAAGGAGGTGAAAAGCTGGGAATACTCCATCGACGGTGCCTGCTCTTCTCAGCGTATCAATGGCTTGAGAGTCCGTGTATGCGCTTTTTTGATAGTACGAAGACAAGACGAGAGAGGTCTGCGAGCCCGTAGTCGCGATGCTATATAGACTTGGGGTGTTCACATGTGAGCGGGCCCTGCGGGACTTCATAGGCGACGGCGGCTTTTGGTCCACCATGTCCCGTTCAGATCTCGACTTCGTTATGCCACTTTGACCCTGGCCGTCCCGGCGGCCGTAGCCCGGAGAATGCGGTCGATACCCGTCAAATGTGTGGAAAGAGTATGTGTCTGTCTGGGAAACCACCGAGTCTCGACGGCGCTCATGAACTGAGATGTAGCTAGCCCGAGATGAGCTACGAGGGACAGGCGAAGGGATTTCGTAATTGCGACCTCGAGAGTTGGAGGATGCCGTCGGTCCCATGGCTCTACTCTGTGATTGACGGCTAGGTTGGTTTGTCGTCCGATTCGTTCTTTCCGAGGTAGCAACTTTTGTCGACTGTTTTACCTTGCCAGTGGAAAGGGAGTTTGCGGGACCTGGCGTGTCACGACTAAACAAGTTGGAAATGTTGGATGTAGCCCCCCGTTTAATCGCCTGCCTGATGCCCCCTTTCTTCTCTACGGTCTTCTCAGACGCCTTGGTAAGTGACGCAGACTCGGGCTTGGCCCTCCTTGACAACGGCTTATTTCCAAAATGAGACGTGTTGGCAGTTTCTGGCCGGGGTTTGACGGGCAAGGGTGCAAGAGGCGCACGCTGTCGCTTTTGATTAGGGGCGTTCTCGGGGGTTTGCTTCGGTGTTGGGATCTGCGAGGCACGAGGACTGGTGGAAGTAGGCGAAGGAAACCCGGGGCCCGCTTTCGTGCGACGTGGTGTAGGGTTCGGAGTCGTCTCAGATGCTGATGTCGTAGGCACGCTCCGTGGAGGCGCCGACTTCGGGGGTACGGGCGGAGGTGGATCTTCGACAACGACATCTCGGTCGCGATAGTCAGAATCTTCCGTGTCTTCCAGCGCTTCCACTTTCCCCGTGTAATGTTCCGGGTCCTCCAGCCCTCGGAAGGTTGTGCTCCGCTGCTTGCTCTTGTCGACCCTATAAACGACACGATACGTCGGATTATCAGCAAGACTCGAGCTCTGGCATGCCAGTTGATCCGTCGGGTAATCCGTAGAAGCCAGGACCTCGCGCTCGACAACTTCAACCCCCGGAGGTGGCGTCACCGCGGGCGGTTCTGGACCGGTAAAGTCGACAGTAATCATCTTCCTCGTGAGTGTGGTCGTCGATATGGAGACGCTCGTGTCCGAGGGTAGAGAACGCATGATATTGTTCTTGAGATGTATTTCTGGGAGGTCGTCGTCTTCTTCGTCTTCGCTGGTGTCATGTTCTCCGTGCCGTTCGATAGCAGCCAGGACGTTGGGGCTGGGCTGATCACCGGGCATAGACACAAGAATATCCGGACCCTTGCTCTTGTAACGACCCTTATGCACCCCGTACAGACTGTCCTCATGCACGTCGACCCGCTCACCATCGTTGAGTACAACAACATCCCACACAATTTCCTCGAATCCGAGGCGCCTGTTCTCTTCCTCAAGAAAGCGGCGGCATTTCCGTTGCAGGTATGCCAAAGCACACAAGCCCATGACAAGATCGACCACACCCACGCGCTCGCCTTCGACGCCGGTGGCTGGGTTCTGGAACTCGCGACGAATCAAGGTTATAATACTCGCAATAGCGCGTGACGAATCAGTAGAACCGAAGAACTGGTCCAGGGACGACAACAAGAGTTGAGATACCTCAGATACGACGGAGAAGGTCGTCCCAGTCATTTGGAAGCCGGTAGTTGTCCAGAAGACTATCTGAGACATGGCATGATGCAGATGCTCCAGGCTTCTCTCCAAAACGGTCTCGGCATCTGCCCTGGATAGCTCACTATTGGAACGGTGAAGCATGTCCTTCCCGGCCCTGCTGAGTATTCCCTCAAGAAGGCCGCGGCCCAGCTCTAGACTGGAAAGAGTGGTGAACTTGGCGGCATCAAAGCCATAGGAGCTGAGAAGGGTGCCAACGCGGATAGCAAGACATGTCGAGCGGGTAGCGAGGCTGACGGCCTTTGCAATTGGAGCTGGGAGCACGGTACGGCCTTGCTGAGCCTCGAGAGGAACATGGACCAAGTAATGCGAGCTCTCATCCAGCTCGTCGTCTGAATCCATGGTTTCCGGAATCAGTGCCGCTGGAGGCGCCAGTGCGGATGCTGGTGTGGCGGTTGGGGCTCGCATACGGAGGCTCCGAGCATCGAGAATATGAGCAAAGGGTGACGGGGAGGTGATGGAGTTGCGGGCGTCAAGCTGTCAGGAGTGGACGGGACGTGAAGGACATATGGTATGTGTTGTGCTGGGGCAACTCTGAGAAGGGTGGTTGCAGGGTAGGTTTGTTGGGTCTCTGAGATCTGGTGGGAAAAGCGTAAGAGAGAGAGAGGGAGGGAGAGGGAGAGGAGAGAGAACGAGGGCAAAGAAGAAGACAGGGCACACGAACCTATAGACAGGCTTCGCCCGAAAGGTAATAGCAGACGGGTAGGATCAGAAGTTGTTGTAGAAGAGGAAAAGGAGACATACAAGATGAGGTTTAAGATGAGATGAGTAGGTAAAGGTGAAAGGGGTAAGACAGGTTGACTACCACACTACCAGTGGCAACTTTCAAGCACTCAACCGGACTGGCGAGAGCGAGAAGAGGAGCAGAGTACAACAGACCAGTTTAGGCAAGGTAGGGAAACAAAAAAAGGGAGCACAAGACAAGAGAGTAAGGTAGACAATAAACAGTTAGGTAAGGTACCTTACCTTGAGGTAAGGGAAGGTAGCGGCGCGTCTAAGGCCGGGCAGAAAGTGAGTGCAAGGGGTGAACCCTGTCTGGGGATGTTTTGGTGTTGTTGTCTGTGACTACCTGTGCTGCATCAGCATTATTTTGCTACGGGGGAGCGGGTCCTCTCTGTACAACGTAGGTAAGGTACCTACCTACCTAAGGTAACGTGTTGACCACAGCAGCCTTCCCCTTCCCCAATAAGGTATCACGCTCTCTGTCAGGTTGCTGGGTTGAGATGTTGAGCCGCTGCCGCACTTGGCCAGGGCTTCAATAAGAGCGGGTGGGACGTTGAATAGGTAGGGTGTGGCAGCATGTGATTGCATTTTGTGGGGGATGTCCATGCGCGCGACGGCGTGCGAATGCAATGGTGACGGCGCTGTGGACGGCGCGGCCTTGGTATTTCGAGGGGAGATAATACCGTGCACGGCCTGGGAAGGGGGGAAAGAGTGTCTTCCTTGCTATCTTACCTCACCTCACCCTGTAATACCGTACCTTAGTATTGCCTGACTGCAAAATCGAAGTGAGGAGACAGAAACACAGACACTTTCGCATGCACATCACGTACTAAAGCCGCTGGTGAAAGGAACTTCGAGCCACTAGGGTGAGACCATGTCGTGGTATGGATTGAGGAGTTAATTAATTACCTTGAGGGTGGTCTTGAGTTCGTGATGGATTTGCCCAACCTGAAGAAGTTCGACTGGCACTAACAACAGCACCACCATGAGATACTGAACGTGAGCGCGCGCTCCACACAGGCCCCCAGGTATCCTCCGTCATCGTGAGTTGCCGCTGCAATGCCCTCTAGCATAGCCCCGCGTTGCCCGCTTGCTTTATTTGCCGTAGATTATGCGAATCTACTCCTCTCCTCTCAACCTGGATTTGCAGACAAATACGGTCCTCAGGAACGATAACATCACCAGCAGTCCAACATCCAAAGTTCCCCGCCACGAGCAGCCACAGGTCCTGCTGAAGAAAAGGGGACGCGAGATGAAGGTCACTGCGCTTTCGGGCCACAACCCATCGTGTTTCCCTTTATCTTTTCAGCCGCCGTGTTCCTGCTTCTTCGTGCTTCTCTTTGACTTCCTTCATCATGGAAAAGCTGGTGTTACGTCTATTAATAAGTACACACACATTCATGGATTCTGGCGATCAGGATCGGCAGGCCTGCTACAGAAAACGTCACCAGCGTACAGGCACATCATAATATAAGTAGTAGGTTGGATATCGCCTCAGTCAAGGTAAGGGCTATGGCATGTTTCTATAAGTCCTTGCTGTCTCGCTTACTCTTCAAGGTCCTCGGCGAGATAAGATGAATTGGTAATGATGGGTGGTAATGGTGGACGTACCTGACCAGTCATTGCTGGCTGAAGCACCACGCATCAAATCTTGCAGTGTATATCTCCGCGGCAACGTCGATAACTACCTGATCTCACGTCCGTCGCATTCACCTGACCATGTGAAGTTCTGGGTATTGACGTTTCTTCTCGGTCGATAGACTATGAGGATCTAAGCCGGGAAGGGCCACGACATGGTGCTATGAATAGAATAGACACGCGAAGACTAAGCCCGTGATATTGTCCCGTATGGGTAGATGTCCGTTATGTGCTGACGGGGCCCTCATCCCGTTTAGCTACAGCTGGGGAACAGCTCAATGAGCACAGCTGAGCTACTCAAGAGAAGCTCCAGCTCCAACTCCAGCTCCAGCGCCATACCTACCTATGCAGCTGCAGCTCCCGTAGACGTGGTATCTCCAGGGCTGTGAGAAAGTTCAGATGAAGATGAGGTGGGTGAGTGAGCCTGGACTTTCCGACTTAACTCTGGCATGAACTTCATAACCGGAAATGCTTGCGGATGGCTTGACACTCATTACTACGTACATCCCACTTCGCGAAAACGATGACGGCAGGGGCTTGTGCCGCACGCAGTATGTGAAGTCGTAGCGAAGCGGGAAAGATCGACCATGAATAAGGTGTCATCAAGGCAATTTCCAGGCACAGGGGTCTGACATACAGCGCCCTTCTATCTGTACCTACCTACCTACGTTAGGTATTATAGTGTGTTGAAATTAGTGGTCTCTCTATCGTATTATTGTTACTAAGAGACTACGCAAATTTCCGCGCTATAATATAACACTCGCGAGGCTTATAACTATAGTTATAAACTAACTATTCTATAAATAAGTACTTTTTAAATTTAATATACTTCCTTAGTATTTATTAATAGTTACTTAGTATATCTCTATAAATATTATTTTAAGTTTTAGATAAATTTATTGATATTATAAGTATAGTAAACTTATAAGTATATATAGAATTAAATAGTGTAAAGGAAACTTAACTATATTAATAGAAAATATAATCATAAGTTAGTATATATACCCTATTATACTTATTAGAGCCTAACTAAAGTACTTAGTAGCTAAGAAGTACTAACTAAACTATACTAATACTATTAGTTCTATAATATACTCTCTAATTATACTAGTAAATAGTATAATTATCTTATAAAAGAAAATATAAATAATAAATCTAATAATAAATTAAGGCTATTATTTGTATCTCTAGAGTATTATACTAGTTTCTTTAATATTTATATAATATTCTTATAATATTATTTACTAAGTACTTTGTTAATTAATATAGTAAACTTATAAGTATATATAGAATTAAATAATTTATAGAAGACTTAACTATATTAATAGGAAGTATAATTATAAGTCTAGTATTTATACTCTATGAGGCTTATTAGGTTCTAATTAAGGTACCTAGTAACTAAGAGTACTAAGTAGGCTATACTAATACTACTAGTTCTATAATATACCCCCTAATTATACTAGTAAATAGAATAATTACCTTATTATAGAAAATATAAAAAGAATATAAATAATACATTTAAAAATAAATTAAGACTCTTATGTATATTCTAGAGTATTATACTAGCTTCTTAAATACTCATATAATACTTTTATAATATTATTTATTAAATACTATATTAACTTAATAATAATAAATTATTATAACTTAATATAAAGTAAGTATAAATAAAGTATTTTAATTCTACTTTATTAAATTATTTAGTAATTTACTCTCTTTAGCTAGTAATTATAATTTAAATACTATAACTATTATTAAATAATACTAACTTATATGATTTTTATAAATTCGCTTTTTTTCTCTTGAATTTATATTATTAATAGTTATATATATTAAATAATTTCATAATTTATATTAATATCATAAGAACTATATTAGAATTAGTAATTTCTATATTATATTATTATTACTATAGAACTACGTGAATTTTGCGCTGAGATATAAGACTCCTAAGTTTTATAACTATAGGTTACGGGCTAACTATTCTATAAATAAGCGCCCCCTAAATTTAATATACCCCCTTAGGGGTTACTAATATCTACTTAGTATACCCCTATAAATAATATTATAAGTTCTAAATAGCCTTATTTATATTATAAGAGTATTATTTTGCTTTATATTAATAATAATAATTACTTACTAAGTTATATAGTTACTATTTATTATTATAAAAATTAGCTAGTAGTCTCTCTATACTTTATAATTAGTTAATACTACTTATTACCCTTATATAAATTTATAGTATAAAAATATTTTATAATACTTTTATTTATAAATTTTCTACTTTTTTTCCTTATGTTTTTAAATTATTTATAATTATAAATATATTCTCTTAAAAACTACTTAAAAGCTTATATAATTAATTACTAACTCTTTTTAAGTTATTAATTATTTATAATAACCTTTAATAAAACTTCTATATTCCTTATTAAATTAATTCCTACTAGTAAGCAGAGTCTTTCAATAATATAAATACATCTAATACAAATACATATATTTATATTAGTGGGGCTAATACAAATAATACAAATATATATATTTGTATTTGTAATATTTCTTTTTCTAATATATTACAAATACAAATATATATATTGTATTTATATTATTTGTAATATAATACACTAATTTAAGGTTCTATATATTAATAATATAAATATAATAACTATATAAAGTAAGATTTATAGAATAATGATTTACTATATTTATTAGTATATAATAAAATATAATTAAGTTATAATTTTCTAAAGTATTTATTAATAATAGTAAAATTATATATATAAAGTAAAATAATAATAATTATTAGTATTATATTATAAGTTTTTATATATTATAATAC
>JAXISO010000727.1:0-12822 GCA_036785465.1 Colletotrichum agaves | reverse complement strand
TTATAATATTTTTACTTAGTTTAATTAAGTTATCCCTAATATATTTATAATTCTCTAGTTAACTTTAATACTTAAACTTAGTAATTTAAGCTCTATTATTAAATAATAAATTATTATTTAGTAGTAATATAAAAGTAGGCTTTTTATTATTAGTAATTTTATTTAAATTAGTATACTCCTTAACTTTATACTAATTAGTAGTTATTATAATATAACTAAACTATTTAACTCAATTATTATTACTATATAAGTATAGGGTATTTATATTTATATTATTTAAGCTTATTTTAAGTTTCTCTTATTTAATAATTAATTTAAGGGATTTTTATTAATTTAAGGGATTTATTATTACTTAGTAGGAAATTATTTTCCTCTCTTTTTAAATCTTTTTTCTATTAATAATTATTTTAAGGGGTACCTAATTAATTTCTTTGGACTTCCCCTATTTATTATATATTCAACACAATTACTAGTAGTATTATATAATTAAATTAAATACTTGGGGTTATAATAATTTTAATTATAAAAAGATTTACTCTATAGCTAATTTATAGTTTTAATTATTATTAGAAAACAACTTTATAATTTAAAATACTCTTACTAGAAATTAATTAGACTTATATTTATTAAGTAATAGTATAGCTAGTAATTATAGTATAAAGTATGAAACTAATTAATTAATATGTAATTAACTAATGTGCTGAAAAATGGCGCATATACTAAGAAAAAGGAGGTTGTATGGAGCTAATATAAATATCCCATATTTGGGCGTAAATGCATACCTCTGAATATCCAACTTATGTATCTCGCTTATGGTGATGTGGGCCTGATAAGTAGTTTAAGTACTAGTTATATAAATAATAACTACTATTTTAAATTATTTTAAATTTATATTTTAGAATACTAGAATACTTAAGCCTTCTATATACTTTAATAAAGGCCTTTAAATCTTAGAAAGAACTTTATAAATACTATATATTTCTCTATATTACTATTTATATAAATCTCTAAAAGAATATATATATATATATATATATATATATATATATATTTATAGGATTCACTATACCAGCTAATTACAGTACTTCAGTAGTAGAGACAATAGGTCTACTGTATTCGAAGTGAAAGTGGGTTGATTAAGTTAAGTTATCTAGAGAGGGAGGCCTTGGAGGAAGGAGTGATATCCGGTTGAGGAGGGTCACGTGCAGTCACGTGTGGATCACGTGACTGCCTGCGTGACCGCCGGAGTATCCGCTCCGAAGCCTCGGATCCATATGGGATCCGGCGATATAGGCGAATATCCCAGCAATATTTATACTTAAGTTTCTTAAATTTATTAAGAGTCTTTACTCTTCTCTATATTTCTATTATATAGGTTTCTTTATAGTTCCCTTTAATATTTATATATATATTTTAATAATTACTAGTAATAAATTCTAGCTTAAATATATAATTTAATTTTAACTCAATAAAATATACTACTTAGAAGGTTATATAGCCCCGCTCTATTTAATGTAATAAGTACCTTATACCTTATATTCTACTTAAATTAGTAGACTAAGCCAAGTCAGCCTCTTAAGGCGACTTGGAGTTACTTATAGCCCCTTCTTATAGGCTTTTGTTGTTTTTGTTATTGCTCTACGGCTCATCGCGGCCAATGACCCGGCTTAGTTATCGCCCAAGTCTCAGAGCCTGCATCCATTAAACACGAGGAAGCGCTGTAGGCAAGTATATTGTGTCCTGGTTTTCCTGGATTGGTTGCTTCCAGGCATTTGAGGTTCTTCATAATCACACCTCAGTGCTCTGACGCCATTAGCAAGGTATCTACATGGAAACAACCCCCCTCTTCCCTCTCTCAAAAGATTATAAAAAAAAAGGAAATCACCTAGTGCCGCGCCGTCAACAAGAACCCGCCCAACTTTTCCCCGTTGATAGTACAAACATGTCCTTGACTCACATCATCCACTCCCCTCTGTGTGTATGATACCCTGTCTTCTTTTTCATGTGCCTTTCCGATCATCGCGGCCAGTGATCGCCCTGTGCGCCTTCACTCGTGCCCGACATCACGTTCCTGCTCCTGCTTGCCGAGGATGCTGGGTGCAGTAGACCGCTGCCATCGCGAATGGGCATCGTGATCGGCGGTAGCGTGCCTTGCCCTATGGGATGCATTGTTCCTCCCATGTTGCGGTTGAGAGCGCCCATTCCCTCGTAGCCGTCGACACGCAGGTCACAGGTGCCAACATCAAACCGCTTAGAGCATCCATCGTCCATATGCCTACAAGCAACATGAGTTTGGGTTCTCGGGCCACACGCAAGTAACTAGAGGTTTTTTTTTATAACTTACCTTCGGAGTGTGTCTTTGCGAGCGAAGAGACGTCCACAGTAATCACACTTGTGGCTTCGCTCTTTCATGTGAACGCTCTGGTTGTGTCTTTGGAGATCCGTCTTTCGTACGAATTTCTTGTTGCAGTCGGGGACTGGGCAAGGGAAGGGGTACTCCCTCTTTTCGTCGTGTGTTTCCATATGCGCCTTGTAGTTATAACTTCGGCTGAAAAGCTTGCCACAGCCCTTGACTTCGCATTGGTAGTTGGCGTCCTCCGCAGTCGTCAGTTTGCGTTGCGTCCTCCTTGGCCGATTCTGTTTCAAGTGATCTGCGCGCTTCGACCCGTGGCTGGACGAACCTGAATCTCCCACTGGTGAGTGATGGTAGTAGTTTTCAGCGTCTAGATCAGACTTGGTCCATGCTGGAGAATGGGCGTCGGATAGATAACCTTGGTGGGAACTTGCATAATGGCTAGCATCTGGCAGGTACGGTGCCTGCATCGAGCGTGGCGAAGGGTATTGGGAAACGTCGATGCCTGAGCCATAATCGTTGGGGTTTTCCATCTTGATCCGAGGACCCAAGTGTCCTGTAGAGTGGCATCCTGGTTCGTACGAAAACAAGACTCTCGAAGATGATGGCGCAGGCGACCTTCCGGTGGCATCCACGAGTGAAAGTGGGTGGTTCCCGGCTGAAGACGAGTTCAGTGGCGGCGGGGGATACGTCTCTGATTCATAGGCTGGCAAAGGAGGGTCGTACTCAGCGAATGGATCGTATTCTGACGCCAGAACATTCGGAATAGATAGCGACGAAGACGCGGGCGCCATGTTGTTGGTAGAGACCCAGTTCGCCGTCGCTATGGAATCTAGATGCGACAAAGGAGAATCGGCATCGGCAGGCTCACCGAGGGTGCACAGTTCGCCGTTGGCGTACAGAGAGGCAAGCTTGTACTGCTGCGTTGCGAGGTCCGGGGAAGGGTTATCCAGAGACGATCTTTCGGACTGACAATAGGTGTGAGTTGGAGACGCCGGCGACCTTGTCAATGATGGTGGTGTTGAGTCCATGACTGGTGTGACCACGGCCCTTTTTGTTGGCTTTCTTTATTCCCTATCCTCCCCCCCGGACACCTTGTGTATTGGACGCAAAAGTTCGCTTTATATGCCAACAGGGCGTTGGAACAATACGAAAGCAGGCCCTGAGCGGGGTGGAGGGTGCCTTGTTGGGACTTGGAGGGATGCGTGTGACGGGGAGGAGTGTGTGGATAGGATAGATCAGGGAGTGCGTATCTGATTGGCAACCTTGCCCAGGAAGGCTGAAAGAGGAGAGGTTAAGATGGGGAACGCGATACTTAAAAGAAAGTCCCCAAAACGTAAGACGGGTCTGCTGAACGTGTATCTTACCCTAGGTAAAGTGAAGTCTGAAGACCAGGAGGTTGAGGGCCAGGCAGGAAGTTAATGCGAAGACGGGCGCAGGCGTGTGGAAGGGAGCTACCTCGGGATCAAGATAGGGGAAAGGAAGTAAGGTGAGCTAGGCACAGTATTCGGAAGACAGGAAGGCAAGCCCTGTTTGCCTAGATCCAACACGGTGGATAATGTGACTGGATCATAATGATGACTTGGCTCGTCAGTCGTCCGGTTGGTTCATGGGTGGAGCGGGAGAGAAATAAGAAGAGAGACAATAAAGCAAGGATGACAGAGTCGGCTTCGTCATTGCTCATGACAGATTTGGGGGAACGCTTATACCGCCCTCGGAGCAGATGCTTGTCTATTTTTGCCTGATGATACTCATAGAGTCAGAAAGAAAGAGTGGTGCAGTTGCAGACCAACGTCGTATGGGTCGTCAGATGGTATGTAGGTGGTTAAGTTTAGCAGCGGTGGGACACAAGCAACGCGGGCCATGCTGAAGACGGCTGGAGGCGACGGGCGCCATACTTGTGTGTGCTAGATAAGAAACGCAGGGCAAGCGAAAGCGATGTCCGGATATACGCACGAAATTGGAATGCTGATGGAAACAAGCGATGCATAAGAGTCGTATACAGACAGATTGGGGCAGGCAGATGCGACGGAGAGCAAGAACATGGGGACTAGCGGGTGAAAATGTGTGGATCCCGGCCGCAGAGGCCCAGAAGCAGGGCATACCGTATTTGCTGGAGCTTGTTGGTGGTGGTTGGACCGTCCCGCGAAGGATTCATTCATCCCAGGATGGATGGCATTGGGGGCCGCGAGAGACGTGGAGGTGGAGGAGTAGATGGGCAGAGGGGTGTGAGATAAGGGAAGGAGGGAAAAGCGGAAGAAGATGAATACTCGGGGAACCAACACAGGGGCTTTTGCGCAGCAACGTCTTTAGACGGACATTGTCGGGCCTCGTCCTCTTGATGGCCGAGTTCTTGCCTCGGAAAACACAGACATCGCGATGGGGTTTTGATAGCAACAAATGCAACAAGAGGAGGCTGCGACAAGGGGGAAAGTCTGAAGAAGCAGATGTGTCGGCGTCTTCTGCTTCGTCCAGTGAAGAGTGACTGAGTCTGGCCGGGCGTGGTGTTGTTGGAACCAGCTTGGGCGAGCGCAAAAAAATTCTCGTGGTACGATAAATGCTTGCCCCAACGCAAGCGATGCACATTCACCCGTTGGTTTCGTAGAATATGAGTGGACAGTCCAACAACTTGGGAATGAAAGAGGACCTTGCCCAGAGGCTAGACCAGGATGATGGATGTAGGGCCCTGGCTGTCTCTCTCTCTCTCTCTCTCTCTTTCTCTGGGTTATGCTCTTGGCCGGTGACCGGCATCATCTGCGCCAGGGGTCCGGGGAAGGCAAGCGATTTACAAGAAGGGGTCGGCAGAGTGGGAGAGGGGAGGAACATAGATCCAATGTGAAAGGGATGCGTAGGGCGAGCAGTCCAACGGACACGGAGTGGTGGGCTGACACAGAGACAGGGCTGGGCAGAGCATAGTAAAGAAGAGAAAAGAGGAGATGAAACGAAATAGCGAGACGAGATGGGCGGAATTGCGCCAATGGCAACAAGAAAAGACAATGAGACTCTGACGGTTCAAAAAGACGACTTGACAGGCAAAAAAGCTCAGATTGGATTCTTGTTGGTAGTTGAAAGAATGACAGCCAACCGTTTATCAAGACTAGCAGGGGAAAGCCACCCAGACCGGACAGTGCAGAGTGGGGAACATAGGAACGTCGCTTCAATTGCCTGAGGTGTACACTGAGTATACCTAAGGTACGTAAGGTAAGATACGGTGGATACCGCCAGTGGAGGAACGTATTTCGCCAGCCGAAGAAATGTCAGGCACGTGTTGCGGTCTCTCACTTGACCGGCGCTGAAATGAGAGACGTCCATCATTCTGAGAGATGCACAGCGCCTTAGCGTCAGTTTGCTCTAGGCAGTTAAGGAAACTTTCAGGGGGTCAAGTGAGATTGGACGCACAAGGTGCGAACCAGTCCGCAAACCCCGCCATCACAGCGGAGGGCGCCTGGGTCGGTATGTAGGTACCTAGGTAGGTAGGTAGGTTAGGTGGGTGAGGTGGTAGTGTTCATTGGTCTTGGTGCTGATGCTGACTGACACCTCCACTAATTAGCTGTTTCCTCCCCTGCTCCCCGATAGTCCACAGATGTGAGGTGCTTTTCGAAGTGCACTATCCGTACGGATACAGATCCAAAAACGAGGTAGCTTGTTGCCATTGATTGACATCGATATTGCCATCCAATCCTCTTTCGGGAGGTACGTGTTATTACAAGTGTACATTTCAGGGAAACTTCGCGCCGCCGACCTGGCTTCCTTCGCAGCTCAGCACCACCACCCTCTTCCGCCCTTTGTCTCCTTAATACTAATTAGGCCACCTACTAGCCTAGTTCTATATATTAATAATACCCTGGACCCTTATAAAGTATTTATAGTGGATTATTATATTCTAGGGGAACTTTATATAAATATAGTTTATATATACTTCTTATTTTATTTAATAATAAATTTTATAGAATATTTTCTTTAATATATTAAAGCCTTAATTATTTTTAAAATTATTATTATTAGTATTTATATAATAAAATTATAAAAGGTAAATTATAAAATATATTTAAATTATTAATTTATAAAATAAATTCTAAATTTAATTTAAGAATATATTAATTTATTTTTAATAAATAAAAGTAATTTCTCTTAAATTAATTTATTTATTAAATTTAATATTTATAATTTTTATAATAAAATCTTAAATTTATAAAGTACTTTTTATTTTAATAAAAAGTAATTATTAAAGTATTATTAAATTAAAATTAATTTATAATATATATATTATTAAATTAAATTTTATTATTATATATTTTTTATATTAATTCTTAAAATTCTTAAAATCTCTATTATAAAGTTATTAAAATTAATAATAGTTTTTTATAATTATAAAAGTATAGAAAGTAATAATAGCTTTCTAAGTATTATATAAAGTATATTGAATATAATAGAGCACATAATATAGGTTAAATTTATGTGGAAAAGTATAATTACCCCCATGTGGCTGAACGTGGCTGGGTGGCAAAAGGCACAAGAAGATTGCCATCCAATTGCCATGGTGGAGCAGCAGCAGCCGCCGTCGCCGCCGCCTCAACTCGACTCGCGATGAAGTTGCATGCAAATGGCGGGCCGCACTTTAAGCTCACGACTACGGACCATCGTGGTGTTCCCGAGGCGAGACAGCATCAAAAATAGCCCCAAGTCTCCCATCAGTCTTCTCATAATGGCAAAAATACCACCATCCCATCTTGACCTCATTGGCCGTCAACCGCGTCCAGGCGCCCTTTTGCAGTCCGCATAGGATGCTTGCAACCAATAATGCCACAGAGCGGGAAACCGCTTTGTCCCCACCCTCCTTTATGAGAGAAACGACAGTCACCTTCGATCAGTCTCCAGCCCCGAGGGCCTCGTAGGGCTACACATGCTACCCAGCAGCTCTAGCTCTGCCTTCGGTCCTCGCCTGAGGCTGGACCCGGACCTTGGTCACCTCGCAAGCTACAAAACAGACTCTGAACCGAGCTTTGCACTACAGTCAACAGGGCGACCAAGTACGCTGGGCAGAGTGTGGAGTCTCTTTGCTCACGCTCCATCGCTCGCGGCTAAGGCGACGTAGAAGAATGGACAAATTTGGACTCCTTACAGACCAACGGCATGTTCGTGGAACATGGAACGTGCTATCTATTTGGTCTCGCCGCGCCATGTCATATCGTGCGCTCGAATTAGCATACGCAGCTGCAGAGTAAGCAATCAAGTCACGGATACGATACACTCATGTGCCATCACTCCTAATCCCGGACGCAAGGGGCCTGGGGTTGCCTTTCAGTATACTAGCTGCAAGATTTCTTCAGGTCCTGGAGGATAAAGAAGACCCGGCTCGACTACCTAGCCGCAAATCGCTACTTGCGAACCCTAGACATTGTGAGTTGCCATTGCTGGGGCGTGAGGAGATCACCATGAGATCAGGCGCCGATGTGACTGCTACTGTTCGCGGGATGCCCGCGATGGATTCAGATGATGCACATTAAGCAGTTCATCGCAACATGATGCGGTTACTTGAGAACAAGGGATTCTGTCGAATTATTGAGGGTGTTTTGGGATAGTGTTGTTATTGTTGTTGTTGCTTGCAATTGGCACCGCCCGCGCGAGCCCCTTTCATGAAGCTTGCGCGGCGGTATTATCAAATCCAGCGGTCGCACGTTCGTAGAATAGTTAGTCCGCGACTGCAGTTATGAAACTTGTAAGACTTATATTAGAGGCAAAAGGTTCACATAGTCTCTTAGTAGTCATAATATAATATAGAGATTATGAATTTCAATTACTAATGGTCTAATAAGTATTATAAGAATTAACAATTCTTATTATATTCTATATTTTATAATATTATAATACTTAAATATATTAATAATAATAAAAAGTCTTTATAGAAAGAAAGAATTTAAATAGATTTTCTAGGCCTTAAAATTAAAAATTATAATAAAAAGTATTTATATTATTTAGAATTATATTTATAAAAATATAAGCCTTAAACTTAAACTTTATTATTATAATATTAAAAACAGTTTTAATATTTCATTATATAATTTAATATAATATATAGGGTAAAGTGTTTTAAAGGAGAATCTTAAACAATTATAAAATATAAATTTATATTAAAAGGTTCTATTAAAAGTACTTAAATACTAAGAAAAGCCTAAAGATCTAGATTTTTATAAAGAGAAATACCTTTTATAAAGCTATTATAAGTAAAGTAGCTAATATATAAGTAGTAAATATATAGCTCCTAAAGCTTTATAATACTTTAACTTGAAGTAATATAAGTCTTTAAATAATTATATACTAAATCTTTTTGGAGAAAAGTAAAAACATTATAAAAATACTTTTATAATTAGTAAAGTAATTACTAATCTCTAGTGATTTCTTTTTAATTATAATAAAGCTTAAGAAAAGAGAAGAATAACTTAAGTAGTCTTATAGACTTAATAAAGTATAGCTAATATAATTAAATAATAAAGCCTTAGTTTATCTAAAGTCTTAGAAATCTAATAATAGAATTTAAGTAATACTTAATAACTATATAAAGAGTAACTCTAACTTTAGAAAGTATATTTATAGCATTTTCAAATGTCTTTATATACTTTAACTAACTATATAAAAGCATAAAAGATGAAATACAAGCTATTTCTATAACTAAAAAGTATTATATACTTATAAACTTAGTAATTCTAGACTCAAAGCGAATACTTTATATCTTTAATAAGTTTTATTAATTTATAATATCAAAAGTAGCTTAAATAAAAGGCTTTATAAAGAAGGAAACTTAGATAGCTTTACTTGAAACCTATAAAACTACTAATATTTATTTATAAAAGCATTTAACTCTTATTATACTCTAGCTTTATAATATGATGCTTTATATAGTCCTTATAAGTAACCTAGTCTATTACTTAAACCTTATAAGTAAGAAATTTAATAGAATATATATCTTAGTCATAAATAATTATATATGGAATATGACTATAATCTATTATACTCTCTTAAGTATATTAATAATTAATGTATTTTAAACTACTAGCCTCTATATAGTATAATACTTATAGTAGCTATTCTGCAGTCTTGGCTTACTTTTTATAAACTCCTAAGAGTTTAATAAAGGTATAATTCTATCTTGGAAACTATTTGAAACCTACTTAAGAGTTTACTAAGCTCTAGTACTATAAATTAAGCTACCTAAAGTCTATTAAATCTAGTACAAGTATATGTATAATTAATTATAAGACTAATAATATAAAAGTAATATATAGAACTATTTAAAAAGCTTTTAAGAAGTCTATAATCCATATAAAATATAATAAGAGACTCATAATAAATTTCTATAATTATAAGTAATAATAAAAAGAAATATTTCTTTTATTAATTATAATTAATAAAGCTATAGGCGTTATATAAAACTCCTATTTAATGAATAAATAAATATATATACTTCTTAATATAATTAAAGTGCTTCTAGTTTATCCTTAAGATATATATAATATAAATATAAAGGAAATTATAGCTAATAATAAAGTTTATAAGTAAATCTAGGCTATAGATTATAGTTATAATATTAGTCTTGAGTTATTTACTTATAATACTTAACCCCGAAATAGAAGAATAAGGTAGAAAGTAGTAGTAATAAAGAAGTAAGCTAAAGTAATAGTAATTAATATAAAACTTCTATTTATTATATAGCCTAGATTATAAGAGGCATTGTATATTTGTATAATTAAATACTCTTAATTATTTAGAACTAAGAAATATTTTATAAGCCTTTTAATTAATACTTTAGAAATAGAAATAATAAGTATTTAATAAGACTTACTTACTTTAATATATATATATATATATAATTATTAAGTATAGTATATGTAATAATAAAAGAAGCTTAATTATATTAAAAGGATTTATTATTCTTTCTATTGAATATATTTTAAATACTTAACTTTATATTTATAGTTCACTTAGAAATCCAGTAATTACCATAACAAATATATTATTTAATAAAAAGACGTTTAATAGATAGGAATTTATTTAAAATAGAGGAAAGGTATTAGTATGTAAATCTTAAGATAAGTTAAAATATATTATCTAATTAATTAAATAATTATATAATAATTTCAGTAATAAAATACTAATAAGAAGATAAATAAACTTAATAATAAGATTAAACATTAATACTAAGAATTATAAAAAGCTATTAGGGATTAAAAACCTATCTTAAAAGGTTAATAAGTATATAGATATATAGTGGGAGCTTCTCTTAACTTCTAAAAACTTTCTAATATCTATAGTATTCTTAATAAAAGTAAGTAAAAATATTAAATAAATACTAATATAGGAAAATAAATATACGGCTTATTTAATAGGCTTATACTTAAAAAAGTAACCCCTAGAATATTAACTAAAGTAGTTTTTCTAGTAAAAGGCTATTTATATAAAGACTTCTAAGCTTTCTTTTATAAGCTAGATAATCTATAGATTATAATATAGTCTTTAGAGTATATAGCCTTGCGTTCCTAGAATATAGCTATAGTTATATAGTAGCGCTTATAAGGGCTATTTCCCTATACATCCGCGCGCCTCTAACTTAGACTAATATAGTTCCTTTGTACTATTTACTTATACTTCTATTTATAAACTTATAGTACTATAAGACTTATATATAGTATTTAATATATTCTATATAGTTAATAAAAGTAAAAGTAAAATTAAAAAGAGCTTAGTATATATTAATAAGCTTTCTAGAAGCTTTTAACTATTAGAGACTTTAGAAAAAAGTCTTTAGTATTATAGTAATCTCTTCAGAAATTCTCCCTTCTTAGAAGCTTATAATATTATTATCTCTTACCTTTTAAATACTTACTTAAGAGACTTGGTATGTTTACTAATATTATATTAATAATTATTAAACTAAAAAAGTATTATAAAATTAAAAAGTATTATATTAAATAGTATTAGCCTAGACTTTACTTATACTTACTAAACTAGTCTCTACTTAGTAGTTCCCTAGTAGGTTTTTACTAGGCCCCTTATATTTAGACTTTTTATTTATTATAGGAAACTTCGCTCTTATTCTTTAATTTTTAATAAATAATATTCTATATATTATTTAAGTTAAATAAGCCTAAATATAGCTCTTTATATATTTAGAACTAAATTCTTATTTATTATATAAATATTATTAAAGTTAGTAAAGTTCTCTTTTAAAAAATTACTTAACTAATATATAAGGCTTTTAAAGAAAATATAAATTATTAAATAATATAAAATAATTATAATAATAATATAATTATTAGAATATTTATCTATATTACTAGATCCCACTTAAATCCAGGGCCTTAGAGTAAATACTTTAGTAGTTATATAGGTAGATATATAACTTATATATAATTATATATAACTCTCCTTAACTAGATATTACTTCTTTCTCCCAGGCCTCCCTCTGTAAATAACTTTATTTTAATTAACTTACTTTTAGTTACTTTAAATATAGTAAACTCTTTTATTTCTACTGAAATAATTAAATTTAATTAGTTAAATAAACTTAATACTGATTAATAAGAACTTTATTACTATAATATAATATAATAAACTATAGATTAATAAAGTTTACTACTTTATAAATTAAAGAAATAATATCTATCTTAAAGTAATTTGGAGTTTCCCTATATAATAGAATATTATATTAAATACAATAATAGATTTAAAAAGTAATAGTTTAGTTTTCTCTTTTATATTTAACTCTTTAAAGTATTAGTTTATATTTAACTAAGTAAAGTTTTAAATTCTTTAATTTATATTTAGTACCTTAGTTTATTTTATAATAAGCTTATTAATTCTAATTCAATAAAGTTATTAATTCTTCCTAATATTAATGAAATCCTTATTATCTTATATGCCTTTAACCTTTCAAATAATTAATATACATAATATATACTTTCTTTTATTATTATATTTTCTTTATAAAATTAGTAATTAGTTTATAATTCTTTGAATTTCTAGTAATATTCCTTTTTCTTTATTAAGTAAATCACTTTATTATAATAATTTAATATCCAATAATTAAATTATCTCTTTATTTTTCTTGTTTCCTTATTTTCTCTTTATAATTTATTTCTTTTAAATAACTTATAATAGAAAATACTACTAAATAATAATTAATTTATTGAAATAGTAATAGGTTAATTTAATTTCTTTTCTTTATTTTAGTTTTACTATAAAGAAGGTTATTTAAGATAGAGTAGATTAATTAATTAACTTTATTGTAAATTCTGTACTTTATTATAAAGTAATTATATTAAACTTTAGAAGTAAGTAACTTCCTACTCTTTTATAAAGAAATAGTATAAGAGAACATATTAAATAGATACTAAAACCAATACTTTCAACTTTATAAGAGAATTATTAATTCCCTATTACTAGTAATAATTTTACCTCTCCTATTTTATTAA
>JAXISO010000726.1:0-12855 GCA_036785465.1 Colletotrichum agaves | reverse complement strand
CTTATACTATATAAATATAAATTCTCTAATTATAACTACTTATTTCTATATTAAATATAATTACTCTATTTAAGGTAATCTTCTATAAATTATTTATAAATTTATAAAATTTCTACTTTATAATATTAATATATAATAATTAAAACTAGTAAGTAAATTAAAAGTTAATAATAATATAGAGATTATATTTAGTATTTATTAATATATTAATATATTAGCCTTTATTAGTTTATATAATTATTATTATAGAAAGTCTACTTATACTACATATTTATATAAAGGCCTTCTAGTCTACTTAATTCTTCTTTATATTTATTACCTAATTTTATAATAAGTTTACTCTTTTCCTAAGTTAGAATCTAATTCCTCTTTATCCTTATAATTATTATTAGTAATCTTTAGTACTATAATTATTATAATTACTGTGTGGACTCCCTTCTTATTTAAATAATTCCTCTGGATACACTTAACCTCATAATAATTATAATATTTTTATTTCTCCTTATAGAGTACTAATAACTTAGTTATAGACTTTATAGTCTATATAAATCTAGTTATCTATATATTATTATTATAGTCTAGTTTTAGGCTAGTAGAATAGTTAATAATATAAGTAGCCCTTATATAACTTATCTCCTTCTATTTCTAAGTAATATTCTATATAATAATTATAAACCCCTAATAATTTATAAGGGCTGCTTATATAATAAATTAATTCATAAGATTATAAATTAAAGTTTACTATAGGAAGTTAATTTAAATTACGATATTAAATTATACTTCTCTTATTTAGGCTAATAAGTACTTAAATTATAATAAAAAGATAATAAAACTCTTATCCTTTTTTATTTTAAGCTTTAATAATTAACTTATTAATTACTATATAGAATTTAAGTCTAAATAAGTTAAATTAAAATACTTTATAAAGTTAATTAGGTTTTAGTTATCTCCTAGTCTACTTTATTTATAATAAACTTATATAACCCTTTATATAATATTATTTAAGTAGGAGTAAATTAAGTAAAATTACTCCCTATTACCTTTAAAAAACTACTAATTTATTACTAACTTATTATATATTTAAATAGCCTAGGAAAAATATTTATCCTATTAACCTATAAATTTTAAGGGGTCTAGTAGAGACTTTTAGTAAGTTATTATACTCTTAAGTAGTATTACTAGAGTAGTACTTACTAGTAGTTATATTAAGGTAATAATAATAGCTATAGTAGTCTCTATTATTATTAGCTAGTTACTAATAATAGTTACTATCTTTATAAGAATATATAGAATCACTATAGGGTTCTTACCTAGTATTATTAGGTTTCGCCTAGTTATCACGGGCTCTATATAATCTACACTATTTATTATATAGTATAATTAATAAGTATATTTATAATATAAACTTAAATATATAAAGGGCAGAGCCTGGGTTTATATAATATAGGAGTACTTTAATTAATAAAATCTAAGTTAAGGAGAAGGGAAATTCCCTATATAACTTCTCCAGTAATATATTTATAAGTATTATGTGACCTACTTGCGGCTCACGGCTTCTATATACATTTGAGTACAGCCCATAGATATAGTGGCTTGGGCACAGCCTAGCCCATAACAAAGTTATACTATTAATTAAAAAGTACTAATTAAAATAAGTAATAAGTTCCCTTAATTATTCTAGGATTAGTATATAAAGGCCCTTAATATAACTTAAATCTCTTAATTATACTACTTTATATTATTATTTATTTATAAGTAATATTTAGTACTTAGTAAATAAGTTATATTTATTAATTTATAGAACTCCTTCTAGAAATAATTTACCTAATCCAGCCCCCTATTATTAATAATAAATTATAATATTCTATAAAAGTAATAATAATAAGTAAGGAATTACTAAGTATAAGTTTTAGTTTTTATAGTATTTATTTCCTCTAGAATTAGGGATTTACCTAGGTAGTCTATAATAACCTAGAGGTAATAGTTCTTTCTCCCCTTTATTAAAGGGAGATTAATAATAAAGTCTATAAAGAAATCTAAGTATAATTAATTAGGTATTAGGAGGGGCTTTAGGAAGCCCCTTTTAATTTATCTCTAAATATAAATCTCTCTATATATATTATAGTTTCTTATAAATTACTATATAGTCTAGGACTATTCTAGTTAATAGAATTTTCTATTTATAATTTCTAGTGTACTATTCCTCCTCCCTAAGTAATTTCTAAGACTAGAATTATAGAATTCCTATATTAGTTTTATTCTAAGTTTATTTAGGGTATAATTTATATTATTATTACTAAGAACCTATAGTTTTCCCTAGAATATTAACCTACTTAGAGTATTTATTTTATACTTTATAATTTATACTTTAAAATAAAGATTTAATAGGAAATTATAGTTCCCTTAGTAAATAATTATATAAACTTATTAATACTAAGTATTCTCCCTTATAATATAATTCTAGAGTTCCTAAAAATTAAGCCTACTATTAAAAACCTAAGTATTATTAACTCCTATATAGCCTACTTAGAGCCTACTAAGTTAAGTACTATTAGGGATAACCTAAATTATTTATTCCTATTATTAAGTATTATTCTAGTTCTTAGGAGTATTCTACTCCTAGTATAAGAGAGTATTAAGGACTATTATTTAAATACTAGGTTAGTACTTAATATAGAAGTTATACTTAATTAACTCCTTAGCCTATTAGTTTTATCTTTTTATAAAGTACTACTTTTCTATAAAGTACTTAAGACTCTTATAATTTATAAGTACTTTAAATCTCTTAGTACTCTCTAACTCTACTCTCTATACTCTTAAGTAGAATAATACTACTAAAACTTCCTTATTATAAATAAAGTAATTATACTTAATAAGGGAGAGATATTATGAGTAAAAGACTACTAGGTACTTAGTACCTTACTTATTTCTCTAGGTTAATATATCTCCTAATATAAAACTAGAGTAGTTTATTTTTATTATTATTAGGGTATTTAGGTTAAATTAATAGAGTATTAGTTTTAGTATAAAGAGTTACTTTAATTCTTAGAATACCTACTATTATTTTAATACTTACCTAAAGAGAGTATTCCTTTTCATTAACGTTATTAATAACTCTATAATTATATTATACTATAATATGAAAACCTTATAATAATTAATAAACCTAAGGAAATAAGTACTAAGTAGGGACTAAGTAAGTAAGTATAAGTAAAGCCCGGGCTAATATTATCCGGGTATAGCCCGTAATATAGAATAAATAAGAGTTTTATACTAATAGCTATTACTTTAGCTTACTCCTTTATTACTACTACTATTTACTCTACCCCCTTATTTTAAGCCTAAGTATTCAAAATAAATAATTTAAGTTTAATATTTTAATTATAAATTATGGATTAAATATACTTATACTTATAAATCTTATTATTAGTCTTAATTTGTTTTATTTATATATAGTATATTTTAAAGGTAGACTAGGAGTTCTTTAATTTTACTAAGAAGTATATTTATATTATAGTTTACTAGGTAGAAGTCCTATATAAAGCCTACAAATTTATTAATTATAATTAATCAAGAAGTTACCCCTTTATAGCCCTACTTATAATTATAAAAAATAAATTATAAGTCTCTTACTTAATATTATATAGACTATAGATTTCCTAGGAACTTAGTAAACTATTCTATATATTTTCCCTATTTTATAGGTATTATAGTTAAGTATTTTTAGACGTATAGAACTTATATATAATTATATACTTTTTATTATATTTATAATATACTTAATAGAGTCTAACTCTAGGTAACCTATTCTATAGTGCTAGAATTTAGTAGACCTTTAGATAAGTCTCTAAATAGTTTTAGAGGTAAATCTATACTTTTTCCATAGTCTTAGAAATCTATTAGGAATAGGCTTAAGTAAAGGAATAATTATTATAAGTACTATATTATATAAGGGCTAGTAGCTTAGTATATATTAATTATTAATATACTTAAGAGAGTATAATAGGTTATAGTCTATATAATATATATAGTATAAGCACGGAAAGATAAATAGATAATAAAGTAGTAAAGCTTCCACACATATATAATAATATATTAGGTAGAGTGTGGTATATAAGGATAGTTTTAATAGTTTGTTGCATAATATTTAAATAGAGGAATTTATAAGAATAAGAAATATATATATTTATTAAAGTCTTACTTACTTACTTAATTAACTAGAAAAGTAGGAATATTTCTAGCTTATTATACCTCTTATTATTACACTTAGACCTCTACAGAGCTCCATATTAGTCCATTACGGACTACCGAAGTGGGTCCGTGTGGGTCCGTGTGGGTCCAAGCGGATCCGGACCTCCGGAGTGGTCTGTGCGCTGCATTAGCGTACGCTTTGACGCATATTTCTATAATTAGATTATTATAGCTATATTTAGTAGTATTAGCATATAGTATAAAACTATATACCATTCGACCACAAATTTTATAAGGAATTCAAATATTCAATTCATTTCTTCATATCATATAAGATCATAAAGATATAAATAAATATAAAATATTTAAATTCTTTATATATAAATATAATTATAAAAGAATATATATTAACCTTATTAGGTTATATTCTTATATATAGTTATTACTAGGGCTTATATTTTACTAAATTCCTTATTTATAAAATTTCTAAAGGAATACTAGGTTACTTATAAGGCTTATATAGAGTGCTGTGTTGTAAGGTTAGAGTATAATAGGCCCCTTAGGCCTTTCTAGGTGAATATAAGTAGTTCTATAGGTCTTAATCAGAACTCTCTAAGTCCCTACCTATAGGAAGTCCCCTAATAGGGCTACTCTTAAAGTTATAAACTAGTAAGAGTTATTAAAAATATAAATTATTACTTTTAAATCTAGGATTATAGAATTTATAAGTATATAATACTTCTAAGTTATAAAAGCTACTTCTACTTACCTTCTTAACCTTTTATATAGTTAATTAGGCTAAATAGAGGTTTTTATAATTCTTTAAATATATTTTATAAAGTTAGAGTTACCCTTTATATAATACTTAAGTATTACTTAAATTCAATAATTGGGCTTTTAGGCTCTTAGGTAAAGACTTTTATTAATATTATAATACTTTAAGAGTAAGTAATATATTTAGTAAATTCTATAAGTAATTTTACTTATTATAGGAGAGTTTAGAATTAACTCTTTTTATTTTTAGTAATTATTAGTAAGAGTATTTACTTACTCTTAACCCTTTTCTCTATTTAAAGTATTAAGAGTAAAGCTTTAGTACTTAGTTATATTAATTAATGTTTTATAAGCTTGTGAGATTAGTCTAAAGGCGTTATAACTTATTTTACTCTTCTCTTAAGTATTATTATAGTTAAAGAGAAACTCTTAAAACTTAGTTATTACTATACTTATTATAAGAGTATTATTATAAACTTCTTTACTTTTTTTAACTTAGTATATAAATACCTATAATCTTATATAGCTCTAGTTTAAGGCTCTATAGAGTTCTGGAAACTATAGATTTATGGATTATATATTAGGTACCTTATTTATAAAGGCCTTATAGAAAGTACTCTCCTAGTAGAAAATCTAGGTTTCTAAATTCCTTTTAGTATTAAGATATCTTTAATAAGAGTATACTAGTATAAATTAGTATTCTATAATTATTTAAGCCCTTTTCTCCTAAGAATTATAACTTATATATTATTTAAGTTTATAAAGTTAAATATCGAGGCCCTTGTTAGTATAATAATAATAAGTTCTAAATTTAGGGCTTATACCTTTATAAATATAATTCTAAATGATATATATTCACTTTATTATACTATTCTATTTAATAACTTAAAAAGTATATTTAAATCTCCTTTCCTTATAAAGCTCTCAACTTATAATTAATACATTTACTATAAATTATATATAAAACTAATTATTTTCTTTACTAAGTATAAACCTAGCCTTATTTCCTAAGGAAGTTACTAAGGCTACTAAGGTGCCCTATATATATACTTAAGAATAATTAAATAGCTTTAGAAGCCCTAGCCTCCTTATAAGCTTGATATATTAAGGGTTTAAGGTTATAAAGTCTATATTACTATTAGGATTAATTACTTCCTAGACTCTATAACTATATATAAGTAACTTAATACTCTTAATCCAGAGTACCTAGTTTTTTAGGTTATTATAGGGAGTTTTATTAGTAACGTAGGAAGTTAATACTATTATTATTAATATTAGGAGTATTATAATATTATAGAATATATAATAAAGATTTTAAATAATTAATACTGATAATATTTATTAGATTATTAATTATTAAAATTAGTAATCTCTGTATTATATTATTATTACTATGGAAATATATAATTTTTGTGTGGAGATATAAGACTTATAAGCCTTATAATTATGGGTTGTGGATTAACTATTCTATAAATAAGTGCCCCCTGAATTTAATAGAATTTCCTAGTATTATAGATAGTATTACTGTAGTGTAAGACTAGGATATTATGAGTTATAAGTCTACCTTAATACTAAATCTTTCTTATATTTAAATATAACTTAATAGTTCTTATTACTATTTTTATTAATTATGAATAGCTAGTATTATTCTTAGCTACTAAGAGGTACCTAGAATATACTTATAAAGGGTAGTATAATTAAATTAAAATATTAATTACTTTTTTTATTTACTAGTAATATATAATTATATTTAAGGTATATTATTTATAATATATATAAGACTATTATAAATTTACCTCCTATTATAATTACTATCTTTACTCATTCTTATTAAATACTTATAGAATATTTAAACTAACCTAGACAAAGTAATAAATATAGTAGCTTATAAGACTAATAATATAATGTTACTTTTAATCTTAGCTTGTATATTAATATTAATATTTAGATTAATATCAAGCTTAATTAAAGGCGCGCCCTTATTCTTATTCTATACTTATTAACTTTATAGTGTTTCCTGCTTATTCTATAGTTAGTATTAAAATTAATAGTCTCTGTATTATATTATTATTACTACTAAACTATATAATCTTTTATATAGAAATATAAGACTTGTGAGTTTTATAATTATAAGTTGTGGACTAATTATTTTATAGGTAATTACCCCCTAAATTTATTATACCCCTTTAGGGATTATTAATACTTACTTAGTATATTTCTATAAATATTCTTATAAGTTCTAAATAGTCTTATTTATATTATAGGAGTATTATTCTCCTTTATATTAATAATAATAGAAGTTTACTAAGTTATATAATTACTAGTTATTATTATTAAAAAGAATAACTATTAATTTCTTTAAATTCTATAATTAATTAATACTACCTACTACTCTTATATAAATTTATAATATTAATAATATTTTATTATACTCTTATTTAATAATCTTTTATTTTCTTTCCTTACCTTTTTAAATTATTTATAATTATAAGTATACTCTCTGAAAAACTACTAAAAGACTTATATAAGTAATTACTAATTCTTTTTAAGTTATTATTATAATAGGGCTCGTGCCTCGCTACGCACTTCGTCTTGAATATGTATAGTGTGGGCTATAAGAGCCCTACTCTCACTTTATACTCCTACTTCCTAAATCCAACTGTCTTCAACCCCCTTTCCACACACTCTCTATTATCACAATTATAAGCCCAGCTCTAACTTAAAATAATTCTTTTACAGCCCCTTTTACTATATATAAAGCAGCGTAGCACTAATAATATATTCATTATGTCTTTTCTGAATAGAGCCAAAGCCTAGTAACCTATTAAATTTTTAATAATATTAATAATAATAGAGTTATTTATATTATTATTATTAAATCGCGTAATTAGCCGTGATCTCGCGAGCCCCTTAACTGGGAACTGCGTAGTCGGGTAAAGTATAGTAAAACTATATTAATTTGACACACTCCCCCAGATTGGACCCTCCTAGGGCCTAATCTATAATAAGAATTACACATTTCTAAATACAGTAGTAATCCTATATATATATATATATAATAATGGATTTAATTACTTAATTCCTATTAATCTTACTAAAACCTCCTTAATACGTAGGAAAGAGTTATACTATTTATAGGATCTCCTATTAGGCTCGCATGCCTTATAGACTACTTTCACGGGCTACTCTCGCGAACTAATTAGTCTTATAGTTAAGTTTATTTAGTCTATTTTATTTAGGCTACTTAACTTTAGGCCTCACAAGCCTTACTCATGGGCTACTTAGTTAAGTACTACTCTTAGTAACTATATAGTTAAGTACTACTCTTAGGCTCTACTTAGAGTTACCCTGAGATTATATTATAAAGTATTAAAGTTATTAAGGGCCTCTTATAGGCTCTAGAGTAACTCCCCTACTCCCTAAGTTTATATATTATCTTTAGTAACTTATTAAGTATTTACTATTTATAATATTAGTAGAGGTAGTGAATTCTCTAATAAGTACCTAAATTAGTAAGAGGTTAATACTATAACTCTTAATAGAGAGGAAGCTTTTAGAGAGCTTATTATATTAACTAGGCCCTTTTCCCAAGTTATATAACTAGGAGCTTCTAGAAGAGTTTATTATATTAATCTAGGCCCTAATTCTCTTTCTTAACCTTATAAGCTTCGCGAAATATACTAGGTACTATATATAAGTGTAGGTTATTTAGTTAAAGGTTATAGGAGTTAATCTCTAATTATGGGAGTTTAAGTCTCTATATAGAGAGCTCCCTTTATTATTAAGATTTATTAGAGAGAGAGGTAAAATCCTATTTACTTCCTTATTAGTATTTTATTTAGGAGTATTTTATTATTATTTAGGTGATATACTCCTTTTTATTAAGAGTATTAAAATACTCTCCTTCTCTCTATAAACTAACTTAAGTCTTCTAAGGCCTCTCTAAAGCTGTGAATATAGTTTATAAACTTGGGATTATATTTTATATATCTCTTAAGTATTACTTATATACTCATACTAGGCTTCTAGTTTCTTAGTTAAGTAGTTTTATTTATATAGAAATAGTTTAAGAGTGGGTAGTTTATTTAGTAGATTTCACAAGGAGTACTCCTTATTATGGGAGAGCCTATAATTAATTCCTTTTACTTTTAGTGAGTTCCTATAAGTATTTAAGTTTAAGTTAATATAGTTAGAGAGCCTAGTATAGTAGGAGAGCCTAGTATAATAGGAGAGCCTCCTTTATCCTCATTAGAGGTTTATTTAACTAGTATAAAAGTACCTTTATTTATTTCCTTACTTTACTAAGTATAATTATAGTTAAAGAGAAACTTATAAAGGTCTATAATTATCTTATTACTCTTAAGAGTATTATTATAAGTATTATTACTCTTCTTAACTTAGTATATAAATATCTATATATTTATATAAGTATAGCTTAGAGCCTTATAAAGTTCTAGAAACTAAATATTAGCTACTTTTATATTAGGTACCTTACTTATAAGGGCCTTGTAGAATATATTTTCCCAGTAAGAGATTTATATTATTAGCTCCTTTTTAGTATTAAAGTACTTATAAAATTATAAGTAGTCCAAAGTAGACTAATATTCTATAATTATTTATAATCTCCTCTCTTATAAACCTTATTCTATATACTATGTAAGTTTATATAACTAGGTATTAAGGCCCTAGTTAGTACTATAGTAGTAGCTCTAAAGCTTATAACTTATACTCTCGTGGATATAATCTTAGATAGTGTGAACCCCCTTTATTATACTATTCTAAGTAACTACTTAGAATATATATTGTAAGAATATAACCTAATAAGGTTAATATATATTCTTTTATAACTATATTTATATATAAAGAATTTAAATATTCTATATTTACCCATATCTTTATGATCTTATACGATATGAAGAAATGAATTGAATATTTGAATTCCTTATAGAATTTGCAGTTGAATGGTATATAGTTTTATACTATATACTAATACTGCTAAATATAGCTATAATAATCTAATAATAGAAATATGCGTCAAAGCATACACTAATACAGCGCATAGACCACTTTGGAGGTCCGGATCCGCTTGGACCCACACAGACCCACACGGACCCACTTCGGTAGTCCATAATAGACTAATATAGAGCTCTATAGAGGTCTAAGTGTAATAATAAGAGGTATAATAAGCTAGAAATATTCCTACCTTTCTAATTAATTAAGTAAGAAAGTAAGACTTTAATAAATATATATATTTCTTATTCTTATAAATTCCTCTATTCAAATATTATACAATAAATTATTAAAACTATCCTTATACACCACACTCTACCCAATATATTATTATATATATATAGAAGCTTTACTACTTTATTATCTACTTATCTTTTTGTGCTTATAGGTTATAAGCCTAGCTTAACTATACTTAGTAAAGTAATAGGACCACTTAAAAGTAATACCTTCTTATATTTTTATATTTTTATTCCTTATAAGAATACTTTTCTCTTTAGAGAACTACCTTTTATAACCTACGCCGAAATAGAGATTCTATACACTATTTTAATATTCTTTTATATAAATAAGCTCTATAGAGGAGCTATAACGAATCCCGAACCTATTAATTATAACAATTATCCTTATAAATAACCTATATTTAAGATATTTAAATATCTCTTTGAAAAAGTCTCTACTAATTACCTATATAAAATACCTTATTTACCTAGCTGGTTTAAGCCTCCCTTACAAGCAAAAAAATAATATATATAAAATAATATAATAAGGAAAAAATATACCTACTTAGGTATACATAAAGAGAAGGAAATATATAGACTTTTTAATAGTTATTAAAGTCTTTAAAGAATAAATACTATAGAGGACTACTATTAGTTTTATAACTAGTTTTATCTCTTAAGAATAAATATATTCTATATATTTGAAAGATTACTTTTTAATTAGAATTATTCTAAAGTGATTAATATAAACTAGAGATATATATCTTCTTATTTATAATGGATTCTTCTAAAATTTCTATTAATAAGTTAGTAGGAAGTAAAAACTATATAGTATGGGCTTTAAGATTTAAATCTCTACTTATAAGTAAAGATATTAATATAAATCTTAAAAACCCTATATCTCCACAAAATATAGACCCTAATAATAAAGCTTTAGCTTTTATAAGGTTATTATGTGAAAATAGTTCTCTTAGAGTTATAAAAGATTGTAATACAGCTTATGAGGCTTGGAAAAAGCTAAAAGAGCTATATGAATCTAAAGGATTTATAAATGAGTTTTTAACTTGTAAAGAATTCTTTAATATAACTCCTGAGTCTTTAGATAACTTAGAAAACTTTTTAAATAAAGTTAAAGAGTTAACTAATGATTTAGCTAATAAAAACTTAGCTTTACCTAAGTAAGTTATTATAGCTAAAATCCTAAACTCTTTAGATGAAAGTTATGATGGTTTTGTAACTAATATAACTCAATCTTTAAGAAAGGATTCAGAAGCCTATACTTTAGACTCTTTATTCGCTAATTTATTAGATGAATCTAAAAGAAAGGCTGAATTAAGTATTAATTATATAAATAATAATACTAATTCAAATAAAAAGAATAAAAAACCTTGGAAGAAAACTAAGGGTTTATTCTGTAAAAACTGTAAATTTATAGGTCATATAGAAGAAAACTGCTTCTTTTTATATCCAAATAAGGCTCCAAAAGAGTGGAAATAAGCCTTTAAATCTTCTACTTATTCATCTAAAGAGGTTTATATAACTAAACCAAAAGATAATAAGATAACTAAAAAGAAAAAGAAGCTAAAAGTTACTCTTTTAGTTAATAAGGAAGATAATGAATCTACTGAAGATGTAGATATAGATAATAACTCTATAGAAAGTTCTATTAATTTAGATACTATAAGTCTTAATATAGAAGAAGAAGAGTTTCAAAATGTAAGTTTAACTCTTAATAACATAAAACCCACAACTAATACCTCTTTAGGTAATATAGTTGAAAATATAATTTATAATAAGGAAGATTATTCTTATAAAGATAACTCCTCAAATAATATTGTTAAATTTTATTTAGATACTGGGGCTACAATACATATTATTACAGATTTATCTCTGCTTCTTAATAAAATAAATATAAATAAAATAGTTAAATGGGGAAAAGCAAATAATATAATAGTAACCCTAGCTGGTTCTATAAAACTAAATCTCCCAAATAATAATAACTTTTTATTAAATAACTATTATTTTATACTAGAACTAGGTATTAATTTACTTAGTTAATCTTAGTTAGATAAACTGGGTATTGCTTGTTTAATATGGAAGTCTATTCCTATATTATATAATATTAATACTAATATAGTATTAGTGAAAGGGGGCAAAAGATAAGATTTATACTACTTTAATATGGTAGTTAATAATTCTTCCTCTTTATACTTTACTAAAACTATATCTAATAATAATAATATTATTAATATAAATAATACTTTATTATGGCATAAAAGACTAGGCTATATAAATATTCAAGCATTAAAATAATTATATAAAAATAAGATTATACCAAATAATTATTCTTTTATAGATAATATTTCTTGTGAAGCCTGTATATTAGGCAAATTCATAAATAAAAGAAATAAATTATCTAATAATATAAAAGATTACCTATATTTATATAAAGTTGCTGCAGATATTTGTGGGCCTATTACCCTAGTAATTTATAATAAATATAGGTATTTTATTTTATATTTGGATAAATCTACTAGATTTGTTTTTGGAAAATTATTAAAAACCAAAAGCGAGCTAGAAGTTTATTTATCTTTTATTGAATATAAGAATCTCTATGAGACTATTATATTTAAAATAAAAGAATTTAGTACTGATGGAGGTA
>JAXISO010000725.1:0-12863 GCA_036785465.1 Colletotrichum agaves | reverse complement strand
TATTATCTCTATTAGTATAGTACTTAATTATAGAGGGAGACTTAGAATTACTCTAGAATAAATATTATCTCTTTAATTTAGGAAGTAGTAAACCTTATTAATTTATAATTTATTATATTATAATATAATAGTAAAGTTAACTACTAATTAGTATAGAATTTACTATACTAATTAATTCTAATACTTTAGTAGTAGAAATAATAAGTTTACTATAAATAAAGTAAAAGTAGGTTAATTAAAGTAAATTATCTAGAGAGGGAGGCCTCAAAGGAAGGAATAATATCCGGTCGAGGAGGGTCACGTGCAGTCACGTGTGGATTATATAACTACTTATATAACCACCGGAGTATTTACTCTAAAGCCTCGGATCCGTATGGGATCTAGTAATGTGGGCGAATATCCTAATAATATTATTTATATAATATATTAAATATACTATAAATAGTAATAATAAAGTAGTAATTCTATAGTAGTATACTCTCTCCTACTCTTTTAAAATACTTAAGAGAGGTAATAATTATATTTAACTTATTTAATCTCTTTTTTATTAATTTAACTTATTTAACTTTATTTTTATTAATTTAATTAATTATACTAAATTACCTAATTCACTACTATTTTTTATTATTTAGTACTAAATTCCTCTCTCTCTTATATTTCTAAAACCCCCTTTTTCTTATAATAATCTCTACCTTAAATCTCTCTCTCTTATAACCTTTACTCTAAATCTCTCCCTCTTATTATTTCTAGCTTAAATTTCTCCCTTTTATAACCTTATTATTATTTAATAAATTTATTAATTAGTTTATTATTATAATAAAAGTTAATACTTTTAGGAAAATAGTTTTCTATTAGTAAGTAAAGATTTAATAGGACTATTAATTAATTATATTAATAGTATTTAACTTTTCTAAAACTAAAATAATATATATTAAGTTTTTTAAACTACTTAAATTATTCTATTAATTTATTTATTATTACCCCTTTTTATTAGTATTTAACTAAAGTATATAATAAGTATTAACTCTTAAGTTAAATAATTATTTATTAATTTACTTCCTTATTTATTATTTATTATTATTTTTCCCTTAACTTAATTAATAATTATAATAATTCCCTCTTTAAGAAGAACTCTTTAATCTCTGTTAGGGACTAGTTAACTAAATTAAATCCCCTTTTTAGGAAGCCCCTTTTTAAATTAAAAGTACTAAGTTTTCCCTCTTTAGGAAGCCCTTCTAGGGAAAAATAAGTATTATAAAAACCTTCTACTCTTCTCTAATACTCCCTCCTTATAAAATTCCCTATTTAGGAAGCCCTTTTTTAGGATTAAAGACTAAGTTCCCTCTTTAGGAAAACTAAGTTCCCTTATTTAGGAAGAAAAATAATAACTAGAGTAGGTAAATATATTTAAATTTAGTATTTATAATTTATTTATTAAATAAATTAACCCCTAATAATTATAGTTTAAGGAAAGTACTTATATTTATATATAGAATTCACTATACTAGTTAATTCTAATACTTTAGTAGTAGAGATAATAAATTTACTATATATAAAGTAAAAGTAGGTTAATTAAGGTAAGTTATTTAAAAAGGGAGGCCTTAAAGGAAGGAATAATATTTAGTTAAGGAGAGTTATATATAGTTATATATGGATTATATAATTACCTATATAACTACTAGAGTATCCACTCTAAAGCCTTAAATCTATATAGGATCTAATAATATAAATAAATATCCTAATACTAGTAGTTTTTCTCTTATACTAGGATTCACCTAATATACCCTTCTAAATATATAAATTAAATAATTTCATAATAATTACAAATACACTCTAATAGCACGAAATACACTCTCTCTATTTTCTACTCCTTACTTATCTAAGTAACCTATCCTTCTATTTAAATTATAATCCCATTTATATTAATAAGGCGGTAAAGGGCTCTATTTAGTAAGGCCTTCATAAAAGCATTAGTAGAGTTATCTTCACTATTAACCTAGTAAACTTTAATAAGCTCTTATTACTTATATAACTAATAAAAAGCTATAATATTAATTATTAATTACTTCTCTTTTATAGTACTAAATTTAATAAGGTACTTATATAGTGAGTATAAATTAATATATATTATAATAAGTATTATATTAGGGATTTATAACTTAGTAGTAATCTTCTAGAGAGTTAATATAATAATAAAGACTAAGTCCACACTAGTGACTATAGTATAAATCTCAGAGGCTAATACACTATAAGTAACTTATTTATACTTAGTTAAATTATAATAAATAATATTACTATTAATTATAAATAATATATTATAAATCCTTTTATTAACTAAGATAATAATATAACTAAATTAAGTAATTAGGTCCTAATTATTAGTAAATAATCCATTCACAAACATAAATAATTTTATAATAAGCAATAATAATATAGTAAATATAAAACCATACTTAAAATTATCCTTTAACTATAAAAGTCACTTATTAAGAGTAATAATATCCTTATTAAAGGGGTCCTAACATTACATAATAATTAATAAATTAAAATAAGCCTTAGGTTAGTAAATTAAAGTAATATAAGTACCTTAGGCTTATTATTTAATATATTACTACTTTTTAGCCACGAATTTAATATTAATAAGCTCCAATTTAGAGCCTTAGCCCTTTTAATAAAGAGTTATAAATCTATTTATTAATAATATAATAATACTATTATTAAATATAACTAGAGTCTCATAAGTTAAAATCTCCTTTAACTTAACTATAAACTTAACTTTAACTAGTTCCTTATTTTCAATAATTAAAAAGAACTCCATTAACAAACTAATAATATTATTAATTTATATACTAATAATAGTAAAATAGGAGCTCAATTCATTTATTAATAATAAATATAAATTAAAGGAGGAACTCTCTATTTATAATTTATCCCTATAATAAACACTATACATTACTCACTAGTAAATACCAGCCTCCACAATCCCATAGAGAAACTTCACAACCTTTATAATAATACCAGGGGGGTATTAATCTCGAATTTAATTAGGAAGGTAAGTATAAACATCTCTAGCTAGTAGAATTTAGGATTATATATAAGCCTATATAATATTTCTAATCTAAATCTAATAATCTAAATTAAGGAATAAAGTAATTAATAATAGTAAATATATACTATAGTATTAAATAATAGGAAATTAAATTAAAATCCTATACTTTTTAATATTATTAATACTATAAATAACTAAATAGGACTTCTTAAATAGAATTATTATTTTATTCTTAACTTTATTAATTATTCAGGATTAAAAGAGTTAGTTATACTACTTATTAGGGTTAAAAATCTTAAATCTAAAGACTTCCTACTAAAATAGAGTATTAATCTCTTTCTCTTATAACTTTTTAAATAATAATCCTTCCATAGTAATCTTCTTAACTTTTTAGAGAATAAGGGAAAAAGCTAAATTTACTATTTCCTTAGTAATTATAAAAATTATATAATTTACTTCTTACTTAAAAGTATTATTTAAGGGAATAGGGTTCTTATAAAGTCTACTATAGGGATATTAAGTAATAATATTAGGAGTAATTAAAGTTATAATCTCTAGGTTTAATAGAATAGAATTAAAGCCTTAGTTATTCTTATAATTACTATTAAGGTCTCTATACTAGGGTTTAACTATAATAAAGGGAAAATCTTAGGAACCTTAAGGTAATTTAATAATAATAATTTTACTTATAATTACTATAAAATAATAAGGGCCTTACTAGTTCCCTTTTTTATAGTAAATATATACCTAGAATTAAAGGGGGAGGTTAATAACTTCATTTATAATTAGGCTATTATAAGTAATAAAAGTATCCACAACTTTATATTTAATAGTCTCCTTATATAAATTATTTATTATAGAATAAATAGCCTTAACTCTAATAATAATATTAGGGGAGGGGGTAGAATTATTACTAATCCATAAGTAAGTACTAAAAACAAGTAGAATTAATACTAATCTATTAAGTCTAATAGTATTATTAATTACCTTAATAATTATCTAGAGTATAAGGTTAGGCTTAATAAAAGGTAACTCTTACTAAATAATAATATAAACTTATTATAAAGAATTATAATACTTCTTTATTTTATTAATTTAATAATAAATTTTAATTAGGACTACCTTAATAATAATAACTATAAATTTAGTACTCTTTTTAAAGGTTTTAGTAGTAAAATTAAGGCTAGTATTAGTAATAATTTAATTTAGAGAGCCTTAGTATATATAAATCCAGTAAAAATAAAGTGTCTCCTATATTATCTTAACTAAAATATCGGGGAGAAAATAGGTAGTATTAAAACTAATTACTAAATTAATAATATATAGAGTTACTTTACTATTAAAGTATATTACATTATAAATAATTTTATAATTAAAGAAGTAATTATCCTTTAGTATAAATTTAAATTATTAAAGGCTTCCCATATTTAATTAGTAATATTAATAAATCTTTATTAATTACTTAATTATTATAATTTAAATAAAATAGCCTACTTACTAAAAGAGAATAATTAACTTAGTAATAGAAGGATATTTAAAATAATAGTATAATTAATAAAGCTTAATATTTATTAAATAACTATTTTAGGTAAAAGTTTACTTATTATTAAGTAAAAGCTAAATATAGCCCTATTTATATACAACTAGGGTAGTAATTCTACCTTAAAGTAAGTAATTTTAGAGGTTATTAAAATAGATTCCTAATTCATCCATATTTCTTAAATAAAGTAAAAATAAAGTATTAGAGGGGACTACATAAAAAACTATATCTCTAAAAATAGTAAAAACTATAATAGTACTAAAAGAGTCTTTAAAAAGTCCATCTCTAAATTAAATTCTTACTTAATTAGTATTTAATTTATTAATTATAATAGAGGGATATAATTACTAGAGAGTAATAACTTAATATTATTCTATTATAAAAACTCTAATAGCTCCTAAATTTAATATAATTCCCTAAAAGACTTCTTTAAAGTATTATCTATTAAAAATAAACAATTAAGTAAAATAAGAATTTCTAGGTAAAACAAACTAAATAAACTAAAATAAAGGGTCTTTAGTCTTTATAATTAAATTAATTTTTATAACTATATAAAAAATTACTTAATTTAATAATATTATTACTAACTTACTACTATTAATTATAAATATAAAATCCACAAAATAAATAATAAAATTACCTAGGAAAAGGAATATAAATTCAGACTAATCCTAGTAATAATATTATAAGTACTATTAGACCTCATTATTAAAGTCAAATTCACCATTATTATTATTTATACTATTAGCATTATTATTACCTTTATAATAGGTAAGAAAAATACTAAATTTAATTTCTATTATATTCTAAGAGTACCTAGACTTAAACCTACTAAATCCTAATATTTTCTTAACTTCAGGGTATTTCTATATTTAATACCCTAATTTACCATAAATTTAATATTTTCTCATATTATTATAAGAATTACCTCTATTCCTATATATTAGGTAGTACTAATTTAACTAATCTCTATAAGGATAAAATTAAAATCTATAATTATTACTTCCCCTAAAATTCTAGTTATTATTACTTTAAAAATACCTATTTATATATATTTAATTATACTCTTCTTAATTATTATAATTAATAATAAATTAGAATAACTTATTATTTATTTATAAGGTTATACTAATAGTAAATTAAAGAGAATTAAAGAAGCCCTAAATTATAAAGAGGGAATTATAAAAAGTAAACTTATATTCCTATATCCCTTAGTAGGCTTTAATAACCTTATTTCTTAATAATAACTTACTATTAAACTTAGGGCTAAGTATAGGTTTCAAAGTAGTAAGAGTTTTAAATAATATTTTAAGGACCTCGGATTTAAACTTTTTAGGGTATTAATAGAGGAAATTAGTAAAAATAATATTTTATTATATTATTTTATTAGTTAATTAAAACTCCTTTATTTTAAAGTAATTCTTTATATTACTAATTATTTAACTAAAAATTAATAAAACTACTACTTCTATAATATTATAATAATATAAATCTTAGGTATTATTTTTTAATATAAGGGAAAAGGCTTTAGTATATTAATTAAGGGTAATACTAACTTTAATATAATAATCCTTAAAGATAATAAGTTTTATATTCATAATATTTAGCTTACTACTACTATACTTTATACTCTTATATGGAAGCACGGGATTGATTAATGGTGAAAATAGTGATAATGATGGGAAACTAAACTACTGGCCCAGTGGGCTGTGGAGGCTGAAGACTCCCAGAGCCGCCAGCTGGTAGACAATAGCCACTAGCTGGGAGGGCCTGGCTCCAATACCCCCTCTTAGACTCCACTGGCCGTGAGGCCGAATAACGGGCCATAATAATAATATAAACTGTGGCTATAAAATAGCTTAAATAAGGCCTTAAAATAGCTTAAACTAATAATATAAACAATTACTAAATATATGTGGTTTTTGGGTATAATCTCTGTATTTATGGTTTAATTATAGGCCCTGGATTAATTCTTCTCTAGTCCTATATATATAGAAATCCCCTTCTTAGTTTAATTCCTCTACTATACTAAGTATTTATATGAAGTCTTGGTGTTTTAGTGATGATAGTGACTTTATTAATTTGTTAGCTAGTATATTAGAGCCTTTAATTAGTCTTAAGTTAATGGTTTAGTGAGTATGGACCTCTTATATAATTTATTTATATTAGATATTAATATAATATATTTATACTTTATTTAGAGGGTTTATTATATTATTATATTTATTAGTATTATTAGTAAATAAAATAGTGGGAGTATTAATAGACTTATTTAGTAACTATGTGAGGTAGTATTAAATCTATTTAAGTGTAATTGTGGCTAGAGTTAAATTAATGAACTCTGCCTTTATAGTGCTGAGAGTGATAATGGACTACTTCTTTGACTTCTAAGTAATAGGGGCTCTAGTGAGGAATATAATATATTCTCTAGTTGAGACTTATAATAGTTTATTATTAGTGAAGGAGGTATTTATAGTAATATAGAGCCCTAACTTGTTAATTGTGGGTACTTTACTAAGTATAATACTAAGGTAGATAGTTCCCTTGAGGTACTGGAAGAGGTACTTAATAGTATATAAATGGGCCTTGGAGGGGCCTGAATTAGCTTGTGAGAGTTTACTAACTATGTAGGCTATATCAACTTTAGTACTAGTGACTAGGTAGTTAAAGCCTCTAGTTTACTTGATATACTCCTACTTTTTATTTTAGGTATACTTATTCTTATTCTATTTAATAGGGAGATTATTAAGTATAGGGAGTAGAGTTTTAATAGGGTTATAATTAAAATAATTAAATTATTAAAGGAAGGCTTTAGTATATTTAACTTAGTTAAGGAAGATTTTACTAGAGGATTTATTGTGATTAATTTAAAATCCAAGGTAGGTTATTATTTCTCTAAGATTCTTAAGAGAGTAGACCTTCTAAAGTAATTATTATACTTTAGTAATAATCTCCTTATTTAGAGTAGTAATAATATTATTATTAATATATATAAGGATATAAGCCTTAATTTTATAATTAATAAATAGATAAACTTTACTATTAATAGGGGTAAAACTAAGATCTTTTATTTTAGATTTAATAAGCTAAAACCACTAAATTAGGGCTTTATAGAGGCTATAAAGAGCCTTATAAAGAAGCTAGACTTTACTATTATTAATAGAGTAATTAGTAGGTTATTTAATATAGACTTTAATTCCCTCTAGAATTAGTATAGTTAGGAAGGTAGTATTAAAATTATAAATTTTATATTAGAGGTTTAGTAAGGTAATAATAGTAAAAAAGAGGTGGGTTATAATTAATAAGATTATAATTATATAGACCTCCTATAATAATTAATTACCTTACTTAAAGTTATTATAAATAATAAAGTAAGCTTTATATTTTATAATATTATTAGATTTATTAGTTTTAATATTATAAACCTACTTACTTAGGAGAATCTTAGTATTATGGGGTGGATTTATAACTTTATAAACTCCCTTATTAATAAATTATTATATTTTATAATTAAAGGCTAATTTCTACTCTTTTTACTAGGGAGAGTTCTGGGCTTTTTTAAAGGACTTTGGGATAATTATCCTATTTAGGAGAGTTTTAGAGAGAGAGGTAATATAAATATTACTTAAATAATACTAGTAAGGGATAATTATAATAATATTAGTAGAGAGGAAGGCCTTCTTTTTATACTTATATACTTTATAGGCTTCTCTATAGTAACTAGGGGGCTTTTAAATTATAACTTAATAAGGATATTTACTAGTAGAGAGTTAAATTAGAGATTATTCTATTACCTCTTATATATTAATTATAATTAAATTAGGGTTAATATAATTACTCTCTATATTCTTAATAGAGTTTATAAAGATATTATTAATTAGTGAATTAGTAGTATTAGTTAAGGTTATAGTAATTTTATTTAGAGGAGGAGTTATAAGATTAATTAGTTACTTAGCCTTATTAGCCTCGTGAGGATACTATTATTCCTTAATGTGAGTATATAAAGTTTAAGATAATTAGTACTATATAATAAGAGTAAGCTTAATAAAGGCTATATTATAATTAGTATTCTCCTTAATAAAATTAGGATAGGGGGGGAGAACTATTTAGTAAGCTCCTTTATAAAATTAAATATTATAGTAGTGAATAATCTCTCTTTTATTGGGGAGATAAACCTTATATATATGACTATAAAGAGATTTATATTTAATAAAGTAACCCTTTATTATGCGAGGCTCCATTTTAGTAGATTTTATAGAGTAATAAGGACTTTTCTTATGGATATAGGTAGTATATTTAAATATTTAGAGATACTTAATATAAGGGATTTCTTAATTAATAGTGAGGTTTAGTTCTTAGGTAAGAATTTTATATGGGCTAATGTGGCCCTTTGAAGTTATTAGTAGAAAGTTGAGGATTTGAATAGTTAAATTTATGCTGTGATCCTAAAGCTCCTCTGGAAGGGATATATTAATTAGTTGTATTCTAGTGCCTTTAATAATGGTATAGCTAGTTCTCTTAATGGGGCTATTTATAAATAGGGTGTGAGTAATTATTATTTAGTAATAACTACTCTTAAAGTGAGGATTATTAAGGGCTTTAATAAGCTCTAAAGTATTATTAAATACTTAAACCTTTATATAAAGGCTAGTGAGATTAAAGAATTTAATATCCTACTTCTTTAGTACTATAAGAACTATAGTATATTTATAGTTATAAAGAAAAATAACTTAATAATATCTACTATACTTATTTATAAAGTAAAGAATATAGTAGTAATTATTAAGGGAGACTAAAAGAACTCTAATAAAATTAAGGTGGATTTTATTACTAATATTAATAAGAGGGAGAGAAGAATTATAACTAATAATTTTAGTTAATTTATTTAAATAGTATAATTTATAGAAGAAGTTATTAATTTCTATTTTAGTAAAGTGAATACCTACTTATTTATAGGACTTAATTATTCTTAAGAGGTAAGTATAAATAAGTTAGTAATATATTAACTTAAGGGAAGGTTATTAATTTAACTAAAATAAGGAGAGGGTTATAGTAATCTCTTGAGGGAGATTATTACTCTTAGTAGTATTAATAATATAAATATTAGAGACTTAATTAATTTATACTAATTAATTATAAGAGGTTATATTAATAAGGCTTATTATTTTTTAATTATACTTAATACTAGAGAATTAAAAAGATTCTAAGTTAAGGAGATTAGTAGGGGTATAAGAATTAAACTTAATATTCTAAATAGTCTAATTATTAATAATACTAGGGTTAGAGGGGTCCTAAGTTTAAAAGAAAATAATACTAACTCTAAGTAATTTAATTACTTTACTAAAAGCTAAAGTAAAGAGGATTAAATTATCCTTTTTTATATAATTAATAAAGTAATAAAAATTATTAAAGGTAGTAGTAGTATAGCCTAAATTAAGAATAATATTATCTCTTATAATAAGATTATTATTAGTTATAGTAAGGATTACTTAATTTATTAATAATATAGTATTTTATATAGTTATAAATATATTACTTTGGATAATAATAGGGGAAGCTCTAACTCTAATTAAATAATTATAAGGTTAATTCTATTTATACTTATTATTATAAATATATATATTAGCCTTTTTAATAAGAGTATTATAGTTCTTATAATAATTAGGAATAAAATTGGGATAAGCTTAGTAGTACTTAGTAGTATTATATAGACTTTTATAGTAGTTATATTTCTTCCTCTCTTTACTACTTAATTTAACTAATAATAATAATAATAATAATAGCTAGTTCTTAGAGGAGTTATTACTATGGATGGATATAAAGAATTATTTCTAGTCCTTATTCTAAGTAAGGGTATAAATAGTGTCTATAATATTATTCTAAGTAGGTTTTTTAGAGCCCTTTAATATATAGTACTTATAAGTATTAGGAAGATAGTCCTTAAAAAAGTTAAGTAATAAGGCTATATAATAGCTATTAGGAAGATTACTAAATAAGGTTTTAATTCACTTGTGGAGGTAATAGTATTAATTTAGAGCCTTATAAAGGGTTTTATAATTATTAGTAGATATCTTATTAAACTTACTAATAATAATAATTAAGGTATCTTATAAAACTCACAGGATATACTTCTTAAGTACTTATTATAAAGTATATAAATTACTATTATCCTTCTAACTAGTATTAATTAATTAAAGTAAAATAGTATTATAAATAGTAATAATATGTAAGTAGGTTATATTATAGTTAAGCTCCTATTTCTTAATTACTTCTATACTAATAGGTCTTAGGATATTTAAATTAATATACTTCTTAAGTCTTTATTTTTTTAAGCTTACTATTATTAATATATACTACTCCTACTAATTAGATTTACTCTTAAGGCAAGGGATTTAACTAGCCACTAATTTAAGCTTGGGAGTTATAATGAGAATAGGTATAAGTATAATAGGGATAAAGATAGAGGAGAGAAAGTAGAGATAAAATAAATCATCAAATATTAGTTAGTATTAATTAATTATAAGTAAAAAATCAGTAACTAAGTAAAACTTATAAAGTTAATATAAAGTAAAAAGTTGTATTAAAAATGCACTTTTGTGAAGAGTAAATAATAGCTTTAACCCACAAAAAGATTATAATTTAGCTACTTCAACTATATTAAAAACAATAGAAAAAGGAAGGGTAAAATAACCTTAATTTAAGTATAAGATAACCTCAAAAAAGGCTGGGCTCATAACCTATGGAAGCATGGGATTGATCAATGGTGAAAACAGTAATAATAATGGGAAACTAAACTACTGGCCCAGTGGGCCGTGGAGGCTAAAGACTCCCAGAGCCACCAGCTAGCAGACAATAGCCACCAGCTAGGAGAGCCTGGCTCTAATATCTTATTAGTATAAAACTTAATAAAAATACTAAATTAATAAGAAATAGGGGGGTCTAAAATAAACTATAAATAATAAAATATAGAATATTATTTAATTAGAGGAGTAATTTAGGGCTTAAAAATTATAAAAGGGTTCTAAATAATATTTTAACTTATAATAACATTTTAAGAGGTAATAATAGCTAGAGAGAGAATTTAAGGAATATAAATAAGAAAAACTAGGACTAATAAAAGTCTTATTACTCTTATAGGGAGGAATTAAAGTAAAAGAGTAAAATAAATTATAATATTAGGAATAACTATTTCTTCCTAATTAATAAATTCCATTAGTTCTTAGTAGAATTTAATATTTTTATTCTTATAAGTAATTAACTTAGAATAAGTACTTTTAATAATTTTAAAGTCCTTTTAAGTCTATAAGTAATAATTAAGTTTAGTAATAATCTTAGTAAGATTTTCCTTAATAAAACCTCTATTATAATTAATAAAAATACCTTTATATAAGAGAAACTTCTAAAGAGCCTTAACTATAAAACTATTTATATATTTAAAAGTATTTATATAGTCCTTAAAAATATCCTTAAAATTTAACTATAACTACTTACCTTATAAATTTTATTTAATAAATATACTAATATAATAAGTAGTAAAACTTATAATTTTAGTAGGGTTTATTTTCTTATTACTAAAAATATATAAATAATTATATATTAAGTAATTAATAAGACCTTTAAATTTATTAAGAATAAGAATTAAGAACTTTTAATATACTAAACTAATAAGAGTATTAAGAGTAATTAATATAATACTTAGAAGAATAATAAAAGGAAATAAACTATAAATAAACTAATATTAATATTATAAATATAAGTACCTTCCCTAGGCTATAATTATTAGAGGTTAATTTATTTAGTAAATAAATTATAAATACTAAACTTAAATATATTTATTTACTCTAATTATTACTTCTCTTTTTAAAAAGGGGAACTTAGTCTTCCTAAAGAGGGAACTTAGTCTTTAACCCTAAAAAGGGGCTTCCTAAATAGGGAATTTCATAAAAAGAGGGTATTAGAGAAGAGTAGGAGGTTTTTATAATACTTATTTTTCCCTAAAAGGGCTTCCTAAAGAGAGAAAACTTAGTACTTCTAGCCTAAAAAGGGACTTCCTAAAAAAGGGATTTAATTTAACTAACTAGTCCCTAAAAGGGATTAAAGAGTCCTTCCTAAAGAGGGAATTATCATAATTATTAATTAAATTAAGGGAAAAATAATAATAAATAATAAATAAAAAAGTAAATTAATAAATAATTATTTAATTTAAGAATTAATACTTATTATATACTCTAGTTAAATACTAATAAGAAGAAATAATAATAAATAAATTAATAA
>JAXISO010000724.1:0-12871 GCA_036785465.1 Colletotrichum agaves | reverse complement strand
GGTAAAGTTTATATAATAAAATATAAAATATTATTTAATTAGAGAAATATTTTAGAGTTTAAATATTATAAAAGAGTTCTAAATAATATTTTAATTTATAATAATATTTTAAAGAATAATAATAACTAGAGGGAGAGTTTAAGGAATATAAATAGGAGAGACTAGGGCTAATAAGAGTCTTATTACTCTTATAAGGAGGAATTAGAGTAAAAGAGTAGAATAAATAATAATATTAAGAATAATTATTTCTTCCTAATTAATAAGTTCTATTAGTTCTTAGTAGAATTTAATATTTTTATTTTTATAACTTATTAATTTAGAATAAGTACTTTTAATAATTTTAAAGTCCTTTTAAATTTATAAATAATAATTAGGCTTAGTAATAATTTTAATAAAGTTATTCTTAATTAAATTTCTATTATAATTAATAAAAATACCTTTATATAAGAGGAATTTCTAAAGAGCTTTAATTATAAGGTTATTTATATACTTAAAAGTATTTATATAATTCTTAAAAATATTCTTAAAATTAAATTATAATTCCTTACTTTATAAGTTTTATTTAATAAATATATTAATATAATAAATAATAAAATTTATAATTTTAATAGGGTTTATTTTTTTATTATTAAAAGTATAAAATTAATTATATATTAAATAATTGATAAAACCTTTAAATTTATTAAGAATAGGAATTAAGAACTTTTAATATATTAAATTAATAAAAATAATAAAAATAATAAATATAATACTTAAATAAATAATAAAAGGAAATAAATTATAAGTAAATTAATATTCATATTATAAATATAAATATTTTCTCTAAATTATAATTATTAAGAGTTAATTTATTTAATAAATAAATTATAAATACTAAATTTAAATATATTTACTTACTTTAATTATTTTTCTCTTCTTAAAAAGGGGAACTTAGTTTTCCTAAAGAGAAAACTTAGTCTTCCTAAAAAGGGAACTTAGTCTTTAATTCTAAAGAGGGGCTTCTTAAATAGGGAATTTTATAAAGAGGGAGGTATTAGAAAAGAGTAGGAGATTTTTATAATACTTATTTTTTCCTTAGGAGGGCTTCTTAAAGAGGGAAAATTTAGTATTTCTAGTTTAAAAAGGGGTTTCTTAAAGAGGGGATTTAATTTAATTAATTAGTCCCTAAAAGGGGTTAAAAAGTTCTTTTTAAAGAGGGAATTATTATAATTATTAATTAAATTAATAAAAAATAATAATAAATAATGAATAAGAAAATAAATTAATAAATAATTATTTAATTTAAGAATTAATATTTATTATATAATTTAATTTAATATTAATAAAAAGGAATAATAATAAATAAATTAATAAATTAATTTAAATAATTTAAGAGACTTAATATATATTATTTTAACTTAGAAAAATTAAGTACTATTAATATAATTAATTAATAATTCTATTAAATTTTTACTTATTAATAAAAAATTATTTCCCTAAAAGTACTTGTTGGGATATTCGCCCACATTACTGGATCCCATACAGATCCGAGGCTTCGGAGCGGATACTCCGGCGGTCACGCAGGCAGTCACGTGATCCACACGTGACTGCACGTGACCCTCCTCGACCGGATATCATTCCTTCCTTCGAGGCCTCCCTCTCTAGATAACTTACCTTAATCAACCCACTTTCACTTCATATACAGTAGACCTATCATCTCTACTACCAAAGTATTAGAACCAGCTAGTATAGTAAATCCTACAGTACTAGTCTTTATTATAATAATAAATTAATTAATAAATTTATTAAATTATAATAAGATTATAAAAGAGAGAAATTTAGGCTAGAAATAATAATAGGGAGAAATTTAAAGTAAAGGTTATAAGAGGGAGAGATTTAAAGTAGAGATTATTATAGGAAGAAGGGAATTTTTAGAAATATAAGAGGGAGAGGAATTTAATACTAAATAATATAAAATAATAATAAATTAAATAATTTAATATAATTAATTAAATTAATAAAAAAGAAATTAAATAAGTTAAATATAATTATTACCCCTCTTAAGTATTTTAGAGAATTAAGAGAGAGTATACTACTATAGAATTATTATTTTATTATTATTATTTATAATATATTTAATATATTATATAAATAATATAAAAAGATAAATTATTATTAATAATAAGTAGTTTTAATATATATTTAATATATTCTTTTATAAGATTTCTCTATAAAAGAGAAAGGAGTTACTTATTTTTAATATTAAATAAAATTTTAATAAATATAATAGAATAAGTTACTCTATAGTAAAGTAAATTAATTAATTTATATTATTTTATATAATTTACTCTATAGTAATTTAAAGAGGAAGGAATTAAATTAATAATTTATTACTATTTAAATAAGTTAATTATTATTTAAAAGTATTCTTTATTACTGATTATTTTAGAAGGGATAAATTATAAATAAAAAATAAGGGAAAAGAAGGAATAAAAGAAAAAATAGGGAATTTAATAGAATTAATAAGGGAGAATAAGAATTATTAAGAATTATTAAGGGAGTATAATAGTCCTATTTAATTAAAGGTAAAAGAATAATTTTTAAAGTTATTATAGAATAATTAAAAAGGAGGTATAAATTATATATTTATAATTATTTAAAAACTTAAGAATATATAACATAATAAGAACCTTATTAATACTAAGGAGAATTAGAAATTTTATTTAAATAAAGTAAATAAAGTTACTATAGGATAGATTAAAATATTAATTATAAATTAGGGAATTTAAAACTTTACCTAGTTAAAATATAATTTAATATTTTAGAGAGTAGGAGATAAAAAGGGAGGCTAAACTATTACCTTCTAAATTTATTATCTCTATTAGTATAGTATTTAATTATAGAGGGAAATTTAGAATTACTCTAGAATAAATATTATTTCTTTAAATTAGGAAATAATAAATTTTACTAATTTATAATTTATTATATTATAATATAATAGTAAAGTTAATTATTAATTAATATAGGATTTATTATATTAATTAATTTTAATACTTTAGTAGTAGAGATAATAGGTTTATTATATATAAAGTAAAAGTAGGTTAATTTTAGAAGAAAGTTATATAAAGAGAGAGGCCTTGGAGGAAGAAGTAATATCTAGTTAAGAAGGGTTATATATAGTTATATATAGATCACATAACTACCTATATAACCACTGAAGTATTCACTCTGAAGCCTTAGATCTATATAGAATTCAGTAATATAAGCGAATATCCTAACAATTATATTTAATATAATAATTAAAATAATATTATTATATTATTTTAGGGAATTAATTTTCCTTATTATTTAAATTATTATTAAGAATATAATTATTATATACTTATAATATAAGCTTTTTATTAGAATTATTATAATTAGAATTATTATTAGGAATACTAAAAATAAAGGAAAATATAATTAATATAATAAAAAAGGGGGGAATAAGAAAAAGATAATAATAATAGTATAAGTATATAATAATAATATAAGAGAAATAAGAAAAAAAAAGAAGAGAAGAGAAGTATTATAAGGGGAGAGGAAAAAGGAATAATTACTAGGGGAAAAAAGGAAGAGAGAAAGAATAAAGAAGGGAGAGGACTATTTATAATCCTAGAGAGAGAAGAAACTAGTATATAATTACTTAGGTAATAGGTTATAATTAAATAACTAAGTTTTTCCTATTAATTAATAGAATAAAACTATAAGAGTTAGTAAAATAAGGGGGGGTAAAGTAAAGGGGGAAATAGGGAGTATATTATAAGTTTAAGTTTTAGGACTTATATATAATAACTAAAGTGGGCTCTACTAGGGCGCTTTATAAGAATATAGTAGAGTTTATATACTTTATATAAACTCTTCCCTTCTCTCTTTAAGTTTAGTATAATACTATTTTAATACTATAGAGTTATTATTCCATAATTAGTCTATAATAATAAAATATAATTAAGTTATAATTTTTTAAAGTATTTCTTAATAATAGTAAAATTATATATATAATATAAAATGATAATAATTATTAGTATTATACTATTTATCAAATTTGGTGGGCGGTTTCTACCGCCCTTCACCACCGCGCGAGATCCGTAAAAGGGGCTCGCGCAGGTGCTGCCAAATTGCGCGCACTCTCCATAATGAACAATACTAATCTCTCGATCATCAATAATATCACCTCCAATTCAACAATTAAGAGTCTCATTCGCACTACAATTCAACAATTAACAGTCTGATTCACATTACCAGCCATCTATAACTACTTAAGTTTATTAAAATTTTTAAAACCCACCCTACCACCCTTTTTCAGTATGTTTTTTACTCTTAAGAAGTCCTTTGATTGGATGTATTGGCAGTAACTCATCAAAACCCACGCGCGCGATCTTAGTATATAGGAGTTTATTAATACTCCCACCCTCCTAATACCTATGAGGCCTAAAATACTTTCTCTATTACTACTACTAAAATACTTGAATCCCTTAGTAACTATGGAGATACTATAAGATCTCTCTACTAAGTACCTTAAGGTCTATATATAATTATATAGTAATTATATAATAAATCTTATAGAATATAATTATATTATTAATAGTATTAAGGAGGTTTATAACCTTATTACTTATACTCTCTTATATAATTATTTTATTATATATTACTCCCCTTTAAATACTCTTATAAAGTAGTACTAGCTACTTTTAACTTATTTAGTTTTATTAAAGAATAATTAATACTAATAAATTTATTTTACTTATTATAAGTTTTAGGATAATATTTTAAGTAAGAGTTTATATAAAGTTATAGTAATTAATAAGTACTTTAATAAACTTAAGACTATATACTTTATAATAAAATAAGTTTTTAGAATTAGTTTATTTAAAATAAAAGACTAATTTAAGGGCTTTTATTACTTATTATTTAATTCCCCCCTTAATACTTAATTAATTACTTATAATATTTTATATATATTTTAAGAATAATAAGAAGCTCTTAATTTATATAAAATTATTACTAAAGTTTACTATATAATACTTATAATATATAACTTTAAATTAATACCCCTTAAATATACCTAAGACCCTAAATTATATAAACCTATTAAATATATTTAAACTCTTAAGTAAAAAGGGATAAATAAAAATACTTATAAGTAATAAATAAGAGTTTATTACTTAGTTTATAATTAATATAATTATAGCCTTAAATACTATTATTATATAATTAGAAATTCTAATAACTAAGAGCCTAAAAAGAAAGTCCTTAATTATATTAAAATTACTTAGTAAAATAATTTAACTCTTAATTATAAACTATATAAGGTTTAATAAGAAAATAACCTATAAGGCTACCTTATTATACTAATAAGAACTATACTTAAGAGGCTACCTCACTATAATATAGGAAGAGCTTTTATACTACCTATTAAGTATAGGAGCTTATTAAGGAACTTAAGGTATACTAGAATAAACTCGCGGAAGATCCTATAAATAGTATAACTCTTTCCTACTTATTAAGGAGGTTTTAGTAAGAGCAACAGGGATTAAGTAATTAAATTCATTATTATATATATATATAGGATTACTACTGTATTTAGAAACGCGCAATTCTCTTTGTAGATTGGGCCCTGGGAGGGTCCAATCTAGGGGGGTGTGTCAAATTTGGTGGGTGGTTTCTGCCGCCCTTCACCGCCGCGCGAGATCCGTAAAAGGGGCTCGCGCAGGTGCTGCCAAATTGCGCGCACTCTCCATGATAAACAATACCAATCTCTCAATCATCAATAATATCACCTCCAATTCAACACTATTAATTTCTATATATAATAATATTCTAAAATAAAGATAATATAATATATATTTTATATTATATTTATATTATATTATACTTATATTATATTATATTTATATTATATTATTTAATTTATATTATATATTTTAATTTATAATAAGAATTATAAATATTATAATATAGTATTTATTTTAACTTATTATAAAGTATTTTAGTTTATTTCTACTTTAGAATATACTAGTAAAGTAGTTTAAAAAATATTAGTATTTAAATTAATATATATATTAATAAACTAATATAAATAGAATTTATAATAATAATATATTAATAATAATATATATAATATATTATAAAAAATATAAATATAGTTATTTATATTTATAATATAAATATATATATTTATATTTATAATATATTTTATATTTTTTTTAAAAGACTCTACCTAGTGGGGTGTTCTTTAATTAGTCATATTTAATAAATTATAATAGTAAATAACCCCTCTTAAGTTATACTTGCTTCTAAGTTTAGTCTACTAATAGTTAATTCTTACTTTTAAAATTATATATATAATAAACTATTTTTTATTATATTTATTTTAACTATATAGTATTATATATCTTATAAATTATAAGTAGTATATAACTACTAATTTATAATAATCCAATTTTATAATAACGCGGTAAATAGCTACTATAGTTAGAGTAATAGCTATACTTGTCAATCTATATTAGTCCTAGGAGAGGATGGCATTCTACACAACCGGCGGTTTTGATTGGTTTAGGAGGGCGAAATCTGTTGAATAGTACTTAAGTGTGCATATCGTGCCAAATCCGCAACATAATCGGGCGCGCCCACTTCTTTTGCGAATTTGACAAAATCCGGCTTCGGTAGGCGCCTAATGGTACCTAAGGCAGGCGTCACCATACCTACAATGCCAGCAACGTCACACACAATAGCAATCCGCCACGCAATTCAACGTAGCAACCTGTCTCTGGTTCTATGCTCTTCGAAATCTCACTATACCTAGCGACCACAAATACTCATTTCAATCTTCTTACTTCCTTAGCAGGCTTCCAAACAGCAACATCACACACCTTGTCTGGTGGACATCAGCGCGCCCATACAGGAGGCTAGAGATGGACCGACCTGGATTTCAGCGCGACCCTGTCGGTCGCTGCAGCTCATGGCTCGCAATCTCTTCTTTGCCTTCTGCCCCAATGTTCGAGTATCGTCACTAACGATCTCTACCAACAGGTCTACACATCCTCCGCTCTCACACGGCGACGACCAACCCTTCTAGAACTCGATTTCCAACACTTCTCTCTACATTTGAGCTCCACGCTCGGACTGGCATGAATTCTGTGAGGGGGTGAAAAGGATACTGGGTTTCCCAGCTGTCTCTCGATTACGATACCATGCGGAATAGCAACCGAGTACCTCGTGGCAGACATGCTGCTGTCTCTTTTCCTCGGTGTCGGAATCTTTCTCTCTGCTCCTATACTTCTTGCCTGGTGCCTCTTCTGACTGCTGCCCCCCACTTCCCCCTTCCATCTTGCGTGAAACGTCTATGCCTGACTCTGCGGCGGTTGGCCGTCTCTCACAGCATTCTCTTCCATGCACCACCCCACACGCTGAATCTGGCCCTGTTGAGAAGACCATGCCAATGACGAAGACGAGACTCGAAGACAATCACGAGTGCGAAGAGGACTCGGGAAACGGATGACGCAGAAGATGACTGCAGGAGTGGCGATGCCCATTAAAACACCTCTATGTAGGTAAAAACGATCTCCCGGCAGCAACTAGGATGTGTGTAGAGTGCATGTCCATCCAAGAACGAACACCCCCGAGCTGTTCCAGCCCCCCTTTCTCCCAGACACCCTTCAAACGAACGATATCATGCTATTCCCGGCGGTTTCTGGTGAGGCCGTCCAGATGGCACATCATCACGTGTGCGCGTTGGAAGACCAGGCTATTCAGATACTTTGGAGGCAGACGACCGTCTGTAAATGCCTGACCAAGGCAGTGAGGGGGATGCGGATTGGGGGCCGCCGGTTATGAGAATCGAGTGGTTCTTCATCAGGAAGAAACCATGACTGTTGTAGATGGATCTCGGCGTGAGGTGTGTTAAAGGACGTCCAGTCCATTGTGAGGCTTGGAATATTCTGGCTGGACTCCCAGACACTGACAAAGCACTGGTCGAGGTGCTCAAGAATCGCTGTCGATGGCCTCGTGGGATCGTAGAATAGCTTGACAGCGATTACGGCGCTCATAGCGCCGTCGCTGGAGTTCTCGATGATATCTGCCACGCGATCGGAGAGCTCTGCGACGGTTGGTGGGTGTGAATAGGCGACCTCAGCCGCAATGATGGGAAATCGGTTGCTCGGGTTGGCGTCTTCGTCAATAATGGTCCAGACAGCATCCGGAATGCATCGACCATTATTGTGAAGGCGATGAATTGGGAGTTCGGCCATGTTTACCACTTGGAGGTGGTCAGGCAAAGGGAGAGCGGTCGTAACGGCATTGGTGACGGCGTTGCTAAGGTATGATTTGAAAGCGCAGTGGGTGAGAGATTCCGGCATCTTGAACCGAGCAACTCCATTAGAAAAGTTGTACTCGAAATGAAGCTTTTCGTGTGCAATCTTGGCGTCTGATTGAAGGCGGTCGACCAACGCCCGCAGAACCCGAGGCTCGAGATAGAAATGGTGGGTAGGCTTGAGGCCGTCCTGGAGTTTCTGTCCGTGGCTCAGAGCAGAGGCGAGTGCGATTAGTCGGAGGATCGAGGTCTCTTCGTCAAAACAATTGTCGCCAAGGATCGCCTCAGGGCTCAGAGGGAAGGAGGTCTCCTATGGATGTGCTTGTCAGTGAAGGAAGGTAAGTAGGGTCTGTGCAAACACGGCCATGCCACATACCGGATTGATGTCCATTGTGAAAAGAAGGTTAACAATGTGCATGCGAAGTTAGGCGTTTGGTCAGGATGGAGATGATCGCGCGCTGGTTTCTCACCATTGCGAACAGTTGTCTAAGAGAGGTAGGCAATGTGGTGTGCTGGCGCGGGTTTTGGGGCTGGAGTCGTGTGAAAGGAAGTAAAGTAAGACGATGTGGCATCTCATATTAAAGAGGAAGGAGCTGTTAAATTGGTGTAGTTGTGCTGCCCTTAATGGCCGCGCAAGCCCCTTTAAGGGAGTCGCGCGGAGGGACTACTAATTATAATATAATAAACATAATTAAGAAGAATAATAATATTATTATTATTAAATATCCCTTATAATTTAATAATAAGTAATTTAATGTATATTATAAGTATTAAAATCTATTATAGTTTATTTTAAAATATTATTTAATAAATTCTTATAACTCTCTTTTTAAGAATAATATTATTAATAAATTCCTAATAATTATATAAGAGAGTATTAACTCTAAGTATAATAGTATAATTTAATCTTAAATTATAACTTTAGTCTCTAATACTTTAAACTTATAAAATAATTAAAAGTTCTAAAAAAATTTAATTATTCTTAATTTTTATTATAAACTATACTTAAATAATATTAGCCTAGACTTTACTTATACTTACTTACCTAATCCCTACCTAATACTCCTCTAGTAGACCCTACTAGGCCCCTTATATATAGACTTTTTATCTATTATAGAAAACTTCCCTTTTCCCTTCTTAATTCTAAATAAATAATATTTTATATATTCTTTAAACTAAATAAGCCTAGACTTAGTTCTTTATATATTTAAAACTTAGTTCTTATTTATTATATAAATAATAATAGAATTAAGTATAACTCCCTATTAAGAAATTACTTAATTAATAAATAAAACTCCTAAAATAAATAAAAAGTATTAAATAATATAATAAATAATATAATAAAAATAATTAATACTCCCTATAAAATTCTTATAAGAGACTCTCTTATAAATAAATTAGTCTAATAATAATTAGAATACTTTATTAGTTCTCTTTACTAGAGAATTATAGAATTAATAAATAAATTAATAAAAAGGAATATTATTATTTTAATAAGTTATTTAATACTTTCCTAAGTACTTATTTTTATTATTTTCCCTATAATAAAGAATACTTTAATTTTAATACTAATTATAACTCCTATTATATAAGTAGCTAAATATATTATTCTCTCCCTAGTAATTACTTATTACTAAAAACCCTTATTTCTTTTATTAAATTTCTTAAATAAATAAAAAGACTACTAAATTTAAATTTAATAAATAAAAGTTAAATTTAGAATTAATAAGTACTTTTATAATAATAACTTTAAATATTAGTATTTAATTAATATTTACTTAAATATTAATTCTTAATAAATAATTAAAAGATTTTATATAATAGAGGGCTTAAATAGTATTTATAATTTAAATATATTTAAATATATTTATAATATATTTATAATATATTTATAATATATTTAAATTAAATATATTTAAATTTAAATAATTAATTCTAAATAATAATTTAATTATAAGGGCTTTAATAAAAGAATAATAAAAGGTTTATTATTTTTCTCCTTTATTTTAAGAAGACTTTAATAGAGACTAGTAAATATAACTAATTAAATATAATTTAAATCTCCCTCTTAGAGACTATTTTAATACTCTATTTAAAAAGAGTCTCTTAATTATTATAGAATTCCCTATAAAATATAATAAAGGATTTATAGAAATTTAGAATATTATATAGAAATTTAAATATATAAAGGAATTAATTAAGTATTATTTAATACTTTATTATAGAATTATTAATTTTAATATTAATAAGAATATTATAATAATTAACTCTATAATTAAATAATATAATTCCTAGGACTTTATAAAATCCCTCTTATTTATTAATAGTAATTTAAAATATCAAAGAGACCTTTATAAGTATTATAATTATAATAAGTAGACTATATTTAGTGGAATTATTTAAATTAAAAAAGGAATACTCTTATGAAGGTCTTAAAGGTTAAATTATTTACAAATAATACTAATAAGAACTTAGGAAGTAATAATAATTTATTAAATAATAAGGAGTTAAGAAAAGAGTAATTCTAGTATAAAGTTAAATACTAGGGCTAACTTTAGTATAAGTTTAAGAATAGAGGGAATAATAAAAATAAAAATAAAAAAGTAATTAGTAATTAATTATTATTTAAATAAGAATTAATAAAGACTATATTATTAATATATTAATTAATATTAATTATAATATATATACTATTATTAATATTTCCCTTATAAAGAGACTTTATTTATTATTTATTAATAGAAAAAAAAGGAAAATAAGAGGATATACTACTAAATTATTATTTAATAATACGTAGGAAATTATTATTTTAAGTTTAGAAATCAATAAGTATATATAAAGAATTTATACTTATATAATTAAAGGCCTTTATTCTCTCTTATACTTTAATAAGCCCTAAATAGAGAATAATTAAATAATTCATAATACTAGAGCTTAATAAATAATTTATAGAAAAGTAAGTATAATTACTTATTTAAAGTACTAGGAAGAACTTATAAGTCTTTAAGATATTTAATTAGTCTATTTAGTAGGAATAAACCTTTTTACTTTTATATACTAATATATAATAAAAACTAATAAGGAGATACTTAATATTTACTAAATAATATATATAAACTTTGAGAATATTAAAAAGGCCCTAGTATTAAAGAAGCCTATTAACTCTAGGAATTATATATTAGTATATATTCTTAAAAAGTTCCCTAATTTCTCTTAATTTAATATAGTCTATTATAAAGGGCTAGGCCTAGGCTTATTTAGTCTAAAGAGTATATAAAATACTATTTATTTAAAACTAAGGAGGGAAAAGGGAAGTTTCCTATAATAGATAAAAGGTCTATATATAAGGGGCCTAGTAGGGGCCCACCAGAGAAGTACTAAGTAGGGACTAGGTAAATAAGTATAAATAAAGCCTAGGCTAATATTATCTAGGTATAACTAATAATATTATTCCCCTCCCCCCTCTTTTATTCTAGGGAGGGTAATAGCTAGATTACTATTATTTAGTATAATATCCCTATACCTCTCTTTAAACTACTCTAGAATTATTATTTCTATTATTATAATTACTAGCTTCTATATTAAGTCTATATACTTAATTTACTTTATAAGAGCCTCCCTTTATTACTCTTTATTTACTTAATAGAACCTTATTACTAGAATATTCTTAACTTCCTATTTAGTATTATTATTATTATTTATAATAAGAAGTAATTATATATTTATTATAATTTATTTAAGTAGGGAGTTATTAATAGTTCTTTAGAGAAGATTTATATAGAACTTTAAGTATATAAATCCTAATATATTAAGTTCTATTATAAGGGGAAATATTATTTATATTACTTTATACTTATAATATAATTAAGAGAATTTCTTACTTAATTATAGGGACTTATAATTAATTATATTTAATTATATCTTATTACTTACCTAGTACTTTTTTACTAATAATTACTTCTTATTAATTTAATTTTTAATTCTTTATTATATAAATATTATCTCTATATATATAAACTTTATAATTAACTTAATTTAATTAATTAATTACTAAATTATTACTTCTTTATTAAAAAGTACTTTAATAATCTCTACTATTATTAGAATTAAATTAATATAGTATTTATACTTTATAAAGAATTTCTAAGAACTCTAGAATTATATTATTAAAGAGAATACTTAGTATTAATAAGTTTATATAATTATTTACTAGGGGGATTATAATTTCTTATTAAACCTCTATTTTAAAATATAAATTATAGAATATAAAATAAATACTTTAAGTAAATTAATATTTTAAGGGAAATTATAAATTCCTAGTAATAATAATATAAATTACTCCCTTAATAAATTTAGGATAAAGTTAGTATAGGAATTTTATAATTCTAGTATTATAGGTTATTTAGGGAGGAATAGTACTCTAGAGATTATAAATAAGAGGTTTTATTAATTAAAATTCTCCTAGATTATATTATAATTTATAAGAAATTATAATATATATAGAGGAGTTTATATTTAGAGGTAGGCTAAGAGGGGTTTTTTAAA
>JAXISO010000723.1:0-12890 GCA_036785465.1 Colletotrichum agaves | reverse complement strand
GAGGTAATATTATAATTTTATTCTTTAATATATTATATATATTTTAATATAATTTATTATATTCTTATTTTATAATTTATAAAAGAATAATTTTTATATTCTTTTAATATTTTAGTAATTCCTAGGTAATTAGTAAATAATTTATTATAGAATACTTTTATTACCTCCTATTTAGGAATATAATTATTTAAAATAAATAGGTTATTATTATATTTAAGTATATTATTATTATTTATTAATTACTTAGTACTTATTTATTTTTATAATAATTATTAATAAAATTTATTTTATAATTAGGCTTTTCTTATTTCCTATTTAAGAGAGATTTTAGAATTATTATTTAAATTAGCCCCCTAGTACTCCCCTAATAATATATTATAGTAAATTATATATACTTTTCCTTTTTAAAATTATTATAAAAAGTTATTTAAAAATATATTCTTTATATTAGCCCTCTCTTTATTATAGGGTATATAATTTAGCCTTTATAATAGAGTATTAATTATATTCTAAGTATTTAATTAGTATTTAATTTTAAAATTAAATATAATAAGATTTTATAATAATTATACTTATTAATTATTAAGTATTTTCTTTTTAATAAGGTACTAATAATTTAAGTAATTAGTAATAAATAAAATTTAGTATTAAGAATATAATAAATAATATTTTTATAGGAGTATAGTATCCCTAATAATTAATAATTTAGTCTCTAGTACTTTATACTTAAGCTCTACCCCTTAAAGTTTCTATAATATAAAGGCTACTAATTTTTATAATTTATTAAGTTATTATTAATTTAGAATAACTCTAATTATAAAATCTAATATATTTATTTTTATTTATATTAGTAGACTTAAATTAAAATACTATAGAATAAATACCCTTATAAAGAGTAATCTTAGTTTTATAAAAACCTTTAAGGCCTCTAGGGTAATTATTAGTTAATTCTTAGTTACTTTTCCTAATTAATTTATAATAGGGGTATATACTTTAAAATAATTCTTAATAAAATAATAATAAAAATAAATAAATCCTAAGAATTATTATACTTTTTATAAATTAATAAGTACTAGCTATTTAATAATAACTTTAACTCTCTTCTCCTTTATAATAATTCTTATAAGTAAAATAATAAATCTAAGAAACTTAATTATATTTATATAAAAAATAATATTTTTCTAAGTTTATAAATAACTTATTAGTTTATAATTTAGTAAGTACTATTTTAATAATATTAATATACTTTTCCTTTATATTTAAAAAAATAAAAATATTATTAAAATAAATAATATAAATAATATTTACTAAGCCTATAAGGGCTTTATTAATAAATATTTAAAAAGTAATAAGTATATTAATTAAGTTAAAAGGTATAATATAGTACTTATAGTATTTATACTAAGTATAAAATACTATTTTCTATTTATTTCCTTTTTTAATTCTTACTTAGTAATAAGTATTTTTAAAATTAAACTTAGTATAAATCTTAATTATTAATAATTAATTTAGAATTTTATTAATAAGTAAAAGTAATACTTAGTTTTTAATAATAACTTTATTAAGTCCCTAGTAATTAATATATAATCTTAACTTACCCCCCTTCTTAGGAATAAAGAGAATAGGGGTACTTACTAGGCTTATAAAGAGTTATATTTATCCCCTTTTTAATATCTTTTTAATATAACTTTATAATTCTTTAAGTTCTTTTTTTATTAATAAATAAATAAGTTTAAAGAGTAGCTCTATACCTAGTTCTAAATTAATAAGGTAGCTCTAAGTAGTACTAATAATTATTACTTTATTAATAAAATTAATATTAAAAATATTCTTAAAATTTATATACTTAGTTAGAAGAATTAGTACTAGCTCCTCTAAATAATTATAATTAGTAATTTTTAATAAATTATATTATTAAATTTATTTAATTTTTAAAGTACTAATAAATATTAATTTAGTATTATTTATAATTTATTAAAGCCCTTTTCTAGTATAAATAATTTTAATACTATTCTTATTAATAAAAAGGTTTACTCTAGTTCTCTTTAGTTAACTCTTAGGTTCTCTACTATTCCTTAGAATATACTTAGTATTATATTATATTTATTATAATTACTAATTTTAAATATATATAATATAGTTTTTTTTACTTCAATACTATTCTTTAATTATATAATAATATACTTTTCTTTATAATTAGAGTTAATAGCCCCCTATATACTTATTACTAGTAATTCTTTAGTAGAGTCTTATAGGGCTAGTAGCTAGCTATTCTTTAATAATTTTCTCTAATTTATTATATTTTTATTTACTTTATAATTAATAAGGGCTCTACTAACCTACTATTTTCCTTTAATATAAACTCTTAATTCTACTTTAAAATAGTATAATTAGGCCTTATTTTATTTTAAAGTATAATTCTTCTTCTTATTCTTACTTATTAGGTTCTTAAGTAAGTATAATTTATTATTATAATATAATTAATTATAATTTTTATAATTTAAATAATAAAGTATAATATAATTTTCTTATTTATAAGTATAATAAGTAATTAATTTATAGGGACCTCCTAATAAGTACTTTAGAGTATTAAATATTTCCTTTTAATACTTATTTAACTTACTTTTATTAATATAGTCTATAATAGGGTTCTTTATATTTTTCTAGTTTATATTATAATTATTAATATAAAGTAATCTCTTAGTAAGTCCCTAGTTTCTTAATATAATTTTTATATTTTAAATATTAGTAATAAATTTAGTATTCCTAATTCTATTATTAATTCAATTCTAATTCTTAAAAAATGATTAATTATAATAAATTATTAAATTTTAAATAGGAATTACTTAATAATATTAATTACTTATATTTCCTTTAATTATTAATAGGGGTACTTTATTTTAATCCCCTTATAAAAATTAATAAAATTTTAATAAATTTAATTAAATTTCTAATATATTTATTTTAATTAATTCTAAGTACTAAGTATATATAAATCTTTCTTAATTATATTACTAATTAATTATTCCTTTATTTATTTTTAAATAGTATATTTAATTTTATTATTATATTTAATTATTATATAAGAGGTTTATTATTTTATTATAAGTCCTTTAAAATATTAAATAATAAATAGAATTTTCTCTAAATTACTTTTAATATTATTTATTTTAAATTAAATATTTAAATTAAATATAAACTAATTATAATTAATTTAATTACCCCCCTTATACTTTAATATAGGGAAATATTTCCCTTATATTTTAATTTAGAATTTCTAATAAATATATTCTAATAAGTAAGTAATAATTAAACTACTAATAAAATATTAATTAAGTAAATTAATCTTTTTATTCTTATAGTCTTTAATTATTCTTATTTCTACTTAAAGTATATTTTATTTTCTTTTTTTATAATTAATTAATTAAAGTTTACTTTTATTAATTAATTAATTAATAATTCCCTAGTATTCTTATTCTAAGTTTATATTTTATTTTACCCCTTATTATTATAATCTTCTTATATATTAACTAGTAATACTAATTAGTCTCTATTAATTTAATTCCTAAGTAATCTCTAGGAGAGTTATAATATAGTATTTATTTTATAATAATTATTTTAATAATTTATACCCCTATTAAATAAGTAGAGAGAAGAATATATTAAAGGTATATAGTATAGAGTAAAGAAGTTAGTATATTAGGTAAGGGTAAAAATAATTATTTTTCTCTAACCCCCTTATTCTATTATTAGGGGGGTTATTACTCCCTATATAGAGACTACCCACTAAGTCCCCGGAGGTCCCCAGAGGCCCCCATAGGTCTCCAATGGTCTCCGGATGTCCCCAGAGGTCTCCGGCACGTGACACTTATCCTCCAGTAACGTAACTTGTTAGGATAGCCAGGTTCATGACGGACTATGTGGAGCGAGCTCTCATTGAGTTGATTCACGTCATATGGTGACGCCTTGCTGGGCTTGAATGGCGGCTGGAGACACTATATAACCTATTGTAGTACGATGGAGAAATGCCTTTGTCATCACTACTGTGGGAGCATCAAGGAACTCTGACCATTTCCAACGCTGCAGACCTCTCGCGGACAACATATCCCTAGGAAAAGACAGAGGGAGAGACGCCAAAACATCCAGTTCTAAATGACGAAAACATTGAAGCCTTGATTGAGATGGAAAACCCTGGTTTGGTTGACACACAAAATACCATCTCTTTGGTAATGGCCCGATATCGCCCAATTCGTATTCAGTCGCGTGAAGTCCGTACGTGAAACACCCTTTGGACCAGAAAGCAGGACCGAATCTTTTCCCTCAGTTTCCTTCTTCTCCCGGGTTTACAATGGCAGCCGGAAATGGCTCTCTCGGTGCACGTCAAATCCTTATTGAGACCACGGAGTGGGCTCGGGCTACCTGCGAGCTGGGACATTGACTCCCATTCATCGCATATCGTCCTCGATGCGCCTGTTTCTGACAAAACCTGCCCCACGAGGACAAGAGAATCCACCAACTGTGCCACATGCGTAAGTCTCCGGGACATCCTCTCGTCAAGAGCCGCTATCTGTTGCTGTATCCGCTGCGCAGACTGCGCGAGTGCTGAGCCGGTCATTGTTGACAGAAGCTCCTTTCTCTCGTCGCTTTCAGTCAACATCATCCGTATCTCTCCCAGTTGAGCGTCGAAGTGACTTCCTCTGATGTCGACTTGACTCTGGATTTCATGCAGAAGGTGCGCACTTTCACTAGAAATAGCCCTGGAGTTTGTCAATACTTGGTTTCATGCACTATGCATGCAGTTCTGTGAACATACATCTGGGTGTTCTGGAGTGCTGTCTGCATCGCTGTGTCGCTGCTAGAAAGTTGTGACTTGAGCTCTGTAAGCTGGTCATTGGTCTTCGCAACGGCATCAAGAACTGCTGCAAGATTTAGAAAGAACTTTTTCTAATTTTATTCATGACTCAAACTGGCTTACTGACATTGAATATCCGCATCAACCCTGATGGGAGAAATCCGACACAGGAGGTCTTTAGCATACGCAGCTGCAGTCATTGCTGCGTATCCCTGCCAGAGCGTGTTTTGGTGCGTGTCTGAGTAGTCGCAGATACCACGGATAACCAGGCAATTGAGGCTGTTCATAAGTCCAGCAGCCTCCGTCTCGAAACATATGACACCCAACTTTTTTGCAAGCTCATCTCGGACGACCGCACTCTGGATAAGTTGGTTCGCCGATGCGATCAATCCGTGGTGGACTACCACCACATCATCAACGTCTCTTTCGGCCCGTAATACCACATTCTGCGGATCGTTTCCGCATACCTGCAAGCATGGGAGCTCGTCCTCTCGATGTTCATACCCACTTCGATAGAGTATGTCTGTATTCGGATGCGGCCGCCCATACTTCTTCTGTAATCGAGGCTTTTTCATCAGAACAGCTTCAATAGCTGCTTCAAGACAATGACCGTCAGTCTCATACTCGGTCTTCAGCCCGTTGACTGCAGTCCTGAGCACTCTAGGCGGCTGCTTGAGAAACCCCGTCATCTGAAAAGCTCGATCCTGTATCGTCTTTCCGAAATCATACTGCACAACCCCGCCGATATTCCCTCGAGGACTGCTCACGACCACGTCTCCCAACCGAATGTCGCATTCTGGGCTTGGGGCGCCTTTCCCAATGCCTACCACGAGGTGGATTTTCAGGTTGGTGAACGTACGACACATGTCTTTCGCAACGCCAGCCGCAGACGCCATTCCATATTCGCCCTCGGGCATTACGGCCATAACAACATTGTGTCCTTTGATGGCGCCCAGCGTGTAGTCGTTGTCGTCGCCGGGCGCGCGATATTTCGGGTTGTCGTGGATCTCGTCCAAAAAGGCTCGCGCGGCGACGTATTCGGTGCTCAGAGCACAGATCCATCCGACTGTGTACTCCTCCGATTCTGGCATCGTTCAGAGGAAACCCTTAGGCATGGACTGAGAATGGGTTTATGGGTCGTTGATGTGATCAATCGGGTCAATATGCCTCGTCTGGGGGCAACAACTCAAGCTGTGGACCTTGTACTTGTGAGACATGTCATTGATTGGTTGGTAAGCGGTTTTCATGAACTGACTTTGTGAGGGCTGGTCCAATCCAACTCATCAAATCCGTTGCGTACAATTTCATACAAGTTGAAAGCAATATCTCCTGTTTGGGCAAAAGGTGAGTGTTTGTGGTACTCAGGAGTGTGCAGGTGGGAGTTGCCCGCAATTTGTATGCGGTCTTCCTGACAGGTGCGCCTGCAAGGAAGACTGCTGAAACCACGGCGGCGCGTATGCTGCACGTCTTATTGGGCCTTGGAGGGGACACCAGGCTGTGTCGCAGGCCAACCTGATCGTAAGCGGTTTATGAGGAGAACCGAGCCTGATACCGAATCGAAATTCGACGTGATTTGGGAGTGCGGACTTTGCATTCGGTCTCTTCGATTGCAGCCCGTTTCTCAATCACGGCGTCAGTTTGGTCCGGGGTCCGGGCCGGGTCCGGACGTGGCCATGGCGCTCAATCGGCATGGCCCGGAGTTCAAAGTTGCCGAAGTCCGATTTACGCGCTGTCAGTTTCCTCGCAATTCGTTTTCCCAGAACCGTCTTGACGTGATTCGAACTTCCATAGACTCAGCGTTATGCAGGATGGATAGCTCAGAGGGGCGGAAAATCATGCGAAACAGTGAGTTGACAGTAAGCAAGAGGTTGATCATGCCTAAAACACTGCATTTCGGAAACGTTCTCAATCTTCCACAGAAGGATCCCGCAACGTTTCGATCACATCTCTGGGGGAAAATCAACGGACGACATTTTTACCGCAGCTGCTGTTCTGGACGGTCGCCGGGCTTTGCTGTCTCGTCTTTCTCGGCGTCCAGAGACTCTACAGAGCCGGTTCGAGGGTCGTATTGAGGCATCACAATCCAGACGGGCACCCCATGCAATCAACACGCACTGCCTGTCAACAAGACCGCCGTTGGAGTCAACGTGTAGGTTGCAGGCCTTCGCTGGTTGTCAATTCCGTGTCGCAAGAGTGGAACCACAACTGCAGTGGCGCAATCGCGGGCTATAATGATGGGGGCGGTCATCGCAACATGCCGCTGATTGCATCTGAGAGTCCGGTCACCAAAACGATGCACCACCCAAGCTTTGGGACAACAAGGGCTACTGACATTGATACTTGCGCAAACTATTGATAAGTACCGAATGCGTCGGACTTCTGAGAAATACAAGCCCTGATTCAGTGGCCAGTTCGAAGCGGACTAGGCTTATCGTAAAGCACTTCATATTTGTGGTGCAGAATGTTGTGATGAGGCTCAAGTCATTGATCTCAGCAATCCAACAGAACCTACCAACAGCCCCCTAAACTGACATGTACTGTTCACGTTTTCAGCTCTCAGTGGCATGGGACGAAATGAAAGCGATTGCCCTCTACAAGCTGGACTGCCCGGCTATGTCGCCGACGGACCGCCCGGGGAAACAGCATCATGACTGGAACAACCTGCCAAGCTTTGTTTTCGAGCTGGTTGACTGGAAGTGATGATTCAAAAAGGCAAGCATTCCTTGCAGTCTGCCCATGTCATCCCGCAGGCAGCCGCGGAAGTTTCCCATGTGACCGATTACCCGGGGTCGTGGCTCCAACACCTCAAAGTGAAGCTTCATTCCCGCCGAGTCTCGTTCCCATATCCCACCACACTCTCATAAGCAATAGCGCATCACTTTCTCTTAAAACACCGAAAATCCCGATCCGTATCTATCCCCACCCATCCCAACAACCGCGATGCACGACATCTAAGACACGCATCCCTCAAGACATGTCTACGAGGCGCCGATGCCTGCCCCGGATTCAGATCGACGACATCGTGTACGACTTCCACTTCCCGGCCGAGAGGGACGTTGGATTCCCGTCGACCGGCGGGGTTTAGGTGGTGAAGTTCTCGCGGGACGATCTGTGGTTCGGCGGATTCGGGAGGCGGGACGAGCGGAAGCGAACTGGGCCGCGGAGAACGGAGGAGCGGGAAATTGGGATGGGCATGGCTTTGAACAGAAGTGTGCGGTTATTGAGCGGTCTCGGAGGCGTGTTTTACGAGGATCTTGAGAGTTGTGATGAAGCCGTCACGAGGAGTCTGCAGGAGGGAAGAGAGATGTTTGAGGCATACGAAAAGCTGCTGTGGTCGACGGACGATGAGGAGTATGTGAAGCACTGGCTTGCGGGCTTGCAGAAGCGAGGGGACCATCCTGATAGTGAAGATGAAAACTTCTCTGGGATGATGGGACGGGCAAACACCAAAAATGATCATAGTAAGAGATGTTTTGTCTCTTGGAGAAAACATCTAGCAGTGAAGGACTTTTGGGATGCATAACAGACTGTTGGTGCCGTTGCGGCTGCGTATGTCTACAGCGGCCCGGACGAACTGCCTTTCAGCGAGGTCATCTAGCCGAAGCTGCCGATACTCCAATACTCCAAAGATTGTCTTAAATTTTAACAGCTGTTGTATGCTCCCAATCTTTTGGGTATCTTTTTAGGTACGACGGCTTTTAACGTTGGCGAATTTGGTGATCAACTAGATCCATGTTTTCCATGATTTCCAATCTCTCGAGACTTTGCGCTGTACACAGAGATCCATTCCGAGAATATCTGTTCACGCTGAGCGCCATCAGTGCCAGTACTAGAATCGTGGACTAGAGCCCAGAGACTTACCAGCACTGCCGAAATCATGATCGGCGACCGTGCCACAGGCCTCCTCTAAGCCTGTGAAAGAGAGAGAGAGAGACAGAGACGGGAAGCCAAAGATGTCAGCTTTGCTGATGATTTTTGTTGGCCTCACGCGATGGCCTCTGGTCATTGACTTATACTCTGAGGGGAACTATTCCGGTGTGAATGGAGGTTGGTCGACAAGATGCCCACGGCGGAGCCACCGTTGGCTGGCCGACTTCCACCAACAGCACGAACAGCACCAACAGGAGTACCAATTCCAGCAAAAGGGGCCGCCAAGACGAGGGGTAAATCAAAAATAGAAGCTGTTTATTTATGAATGAAAACCGAAGTTTGTGACGCAGCATCTCCAAACATCGACCCGAGAACTCGCTCGGTTGTAGCCGACTATCCCCGTGCTCATCAGCTCACATCCTACAACATTTCGGCAACCGATACGAGTCCCACGACAAAACCTTCCTAAACGTCATCAAACATGGTCGCTCCCCTACATACTCCCCCCGCCGGCTCGACCGCCCCTGCCGCCATCGAAGTCGACGAGGGAGATCTGACCGATGATGCTTCCACAATGGACGACAGGATCTCAGCCTACTCGGCGTCTTTGACCTCCAGCGTCGTCGACTACCCTGAGGAGTACGGCCGCCGATACCATGCCTACCGAGCCGGCTCATACCAGTTTCCCAACGACGAGAGAGAAATGGACAGGCTCGACCTCAACCATACTGTCAGAGGTGTATGGTACAGAGTGAAGAAGTTAGTATTTTAGGTATGGGGAAAACGACTATTCTTCTCTGATTCCCCTACCCTAGTATTAAGGGGGGTTATTGCTACCTATATAGAGACCACCCGCTAGGTCCCCGGAGGTCCCCGGAGGCCCCCATAGGTCTCTGAGGGTCTCTGGATGTCCCTAGAAGTCTCTAGTATGTAATATAATCCCCCCTCTGAACCTAGGCTATCCTTAGCTGGGGGTTAGCTGGAGGTTATTTAAAGGGTTTTTAATAATTTACCCTATTTTTTAACTAATTTATTTATAAACTCCTATACTTTAATTAATATTTTAACCTAGAGTTACTTAAGTAGACTATAAGTATTATACTAGTGGCTCCCTAGTGGGATACCTTTATAATTCTAATTATTTATAGTTTTTATATTTTATAATTTAGTATTTTAAATTATAAATAAGTAGATTCTTTCTTAGGCCTTTTAATAATTTAGAGGGGTAATTAATTAAGAGTTATTATACTCTTTTATAATTACTCTTATAATTTATTATTTAATAATAAGGGATTAATTTACTTAAAGAGCCCTTTTAATATACTTAGGGTTATTTAGTAGTTATTTATAAATACTCTTATACTCCTCTATTTATAATATATACCTTCTTTATTATAAATAATTATAAAAGTTAGTATTATTTTATAAAGTTTTTATTATTTTTAAAAGTCTTTCTCTAAAGTAATTATTTCTTATTATTCCTATATTTTTAGGACCCTTATAGGCCTTATTATTACTAACTCCTTTTATTAATATTTTTAATTATTTATTATTAAATATAGGTTATTTAGTAGTAATTTATTACTTCTGTAGTAATTACCTCCTATTAATATAAGTATAAAATATTATAATATTATATTCTTAATTATACTACTTTTAAATTTTACTCTTTATAGGAAATTATATAAATATCCCTTTAATTTTTTATAATTTAAAACTCTTCTTCTTTTTTTCTCTAGTTTTATTATTAATTATATTATTATTATTATTATTATTATTATTATTACCCCCCCTTTATTCTCCTTTTTTTTCTTTTTTCTTTTATTTATTTAAATATTTTTATTAATTTTACTATATTAAAGAATATTAATTCTAAGAAGGCCCTCTAGAGCCTTACTTATTACTATTACCTATATTATTAGTCTCTTTAGTACCTTAGTTAGGAGTTTTATTTCTATTTTAAAATTAAGAGTAAGTTATTATTATTCCTCTAGTAGGTCCTTAATAATTATTTAATATATTTAATATAATTATCTCTATTAAGTATAAGTATTATATTAGTTCTAATAATAATAAGACTTATATTAATATAAGTTATTCTTTTTTCTTAACTCTAAGGCTTTATTAATTATTAGTAGTTTATTTATATTATAATTAACTTAGTTAATTACTTTAAAATCCTTATAAGTAAGGCCTAGGGGGCCCCTAATAAGGCCTCCTAATATACTACTTATAAAATAATTATTCCTACTTTTCTATTACCTCTCCCTTATTTAATTAGTATTTAGGAGGAGTTTATTATTATTTAATTAATAATTAAGAAGGCCTTCTAGGGTAAAAAAAATAAAGTTAATTTCTTAGTTAAAAAGAGGAAGACTTAAGACTAAGAGTAGAACTAAGTTCTAGAGGAGTACTAAATAACTACCCTTAAGTCCTAGACTACTAGTAATAAGTAATTAACTACTAAGACTACTAAATAAATACTAGAAATAAAGTATTATTATATTACTATTAAGGTACTAGTTATTACTTAAGTATAAGTACTTAGGGTTATTTCTACTTATTTAGAAGAAATATTTATTCTCTATATAAAGTATATAAATTAATATTATTTAGTACTTATTTATTATTATTTTAGTACTAATATTTTATAGTATTATAATATTCTTATTATAGTTTTTAAGGGGGAGGAGGAGAAGGAGAAGAAGGAGGAGATAGAGGAGTAAGTTCCTTATTAATAAGAGTATTAAGGACTTACTAAAGTACTCTTAGTGGGCTATTATTAGTACTTTTTATTTTTAGGTATAATACCTTATTTTTCTTTTTAGGTTAGGCTTTTTATTATAAAATAGTAAATTAACTCTTATACCTCTATTATTAAGTATATTATTTACTACCTCCCTATTACTCCTTTATAATTATTATAATTTTATTATTTTAGTTTTACTTTATAAAATTATTTTAATTTTATAATAATATTCCTCTATAGCTCTTATAAATTCTTAGTATATTATAATTTTTCTACTTAATAAGGTATTATTAATTTCTCTTAGGTCCCTTATAATTAATAATATATTCTATTAAGTATATATTATTCTCTAGTTCTTTAATAGGGATATTTCTTAGGAGTATTACTATATTAAAATAGGGCTCTAAATAAATAGGGGAGAAAATATTATAAATTTAATAATAGACTTTAATATCTAATTTATATACTTAACCTCTATTAATAATTTATTTTATAATAAAAGGTCCTAAATACTTATTTAATAATTTATAAGAGAGTCTTTATTATTTAATATTTCTTATAGAGAGTAGTACTAAGTCTCCTATTATAAAAGTAATTATTATTTATTTATAATTATAGTACTTTATATAAGTATTATTAGTACTATAAAGTAATTAAGCTATAATTACCCTCTTAGTAGTTAACTCCTAGGCTTTATTCTTAACTACTAATACTTCTTTAACTTTTACTAAGTCTAGTATTATATTATTAGGTCCAACTAGTAAATAACTTATTAAGGCTTCTACTAATAATAACTAAATAGCCTTATAGTAGGCATTATTATATATAAACTAAACTATAAATAGGAGATTTATTTAGTTATTCTAATTAATATTATAAAATATATAAAGGAAATACTTAATATATTAATTTAGTTATTTAATTTAATTATTAGTTTAGGGGTAAAAGGTAGTACTAAGGGCCCTCTTAATAACTAATAGGTAACACACCTCTACCTAAAACTTACTAGTAAATAAAGACTCTCTATTAAAAATAATAGTTTTTAGTAATTTATATTTTAAGAATAAGTACTTTATTAATAAATTAACTAATTTATTTATAATAAGGGACTCCTTAGTAAGTATATAGAGAGTATACTTAATAAGCTTATTAATAATTACTAGTAATAAATTATGTAGGTCCCTTTTATTATAGGGTAACTTAGGTAACTTAATAATAAAGTTTATTATTATATATTTAAATAGCCTAGTAGGTATTAATAGGGGAGTAAGTATACTATATAGGAGGTAATATTATAATTTTATTCTCTAATATACTATATATATTTTAATATAATTTATTATATTCTTTTTTTATAATTTTTAAAAGAATAATTTTTATATTCTTTTTAATATTTTAATAACTCCTAGGTAATTAATA
>JAXISO010000722.1:0-12897 GCA_036785465.1 Colletotrichum agaves | reverse complement strand
ATTACTCCCTAGTAGCCTCTAACTCTAGAAGTAATTACTTATATATAAAGTAGTATTATAATTATTTTAAAGTACTTAATTCTAACTTAATTTTATAGTTATATAGTTAGTATAATACTAATATATTACTAGTAGCCTTATTAAAGTAGTCCTCATAAGTATAGAGATATACTAGGAACTTTTTATTAATTAAGTACCTTATCTCCTCACTATTACTATCTAGTATATAATAACCCAAAGTAAGTTATTCCTATTTATTCTTAATAATATAATTAGGTTTATAGAGTATAATAGACTTAAGCTTTATATTTCCTTACTTTAGGTTCTATTTAAGTCTAATAGTATTAATAAGTACTATATTAAGACTTTATATTATAATCTTAGTCTCTAGGAATAATTAGTTTCTCTAGTAGTATAGAGGCTTATACTTAGGTAGTATTATACTAGAGAGAGTATCATTTATTTTTTATAGGTTCTCCTACTAAGTAACTTTCTTAGTAGAGAGTAAGTAAGGTAGGATCTTCTTTAGTAGTATAATTAAATACTTCCTAACTTATTATTTAGTATATAATTATTTATTTACTTTCAATATAGTCTAGTATTTTTTAGTATTAATTTAATACTTAATATTAATCTCTATTAGCCTATAAAGATTCTCTATATTCTATATAATAGTATATAATAGGTTTTAATTAAGTGGGATATTTTTAGGCTATAGTAGGTGCCTTTAGTATATATCTAGTTAAATTATAAGTAGCTAAGAATTAAGTTATATTTGCCTATATTTAATTAAAGTAGGAGTATATATAATAATTCTTAGTAATTTATATATATATATACTATCTAAACTATTCTTATAGTATTTAATTACTTACTATTAAAGTTTATAGTAGGGATAGAGTATTATAATTCCTAGTGGGGTACCTAGTAAAAATCCCTTAATAACTGTATAATTTATATATTTATAAAAGTATAATTATTTACTCTAGTATTAAGAAGGGTATATAAATGAATATTATATTTAATATAAATTAATATTATATCTTTTTCTAGTAATTATTCTTTAATAAATTATTATAAGTTAGTAAAAATAAGTGTTACTTACTAATCTAACTTAATCTCCTCTAATTAGAAGTCTACTTATACTAGAGGCTTTATTTATCTACTTCCTTATAATTAAGGACCTACTTATTAATATTAGTAAACTTAGTAATATTTATAATAGCCTTATTTATTCTATAAGGGTACTTATAAATTAAATAGTCCTTATTATTATAAATAAAATAGGTACCTTTAATATATAGTTTCTTATATATAATTTCTAGGAGAGTATTCTAGGAGGTATAGGCTAGTATTACTTAGTTATTTAATATGGGAAAAGAGGGGTTAAAGTAAGTACCTCTAACTCAAAATCCAAATTTATTAAAGTTAACTATAGTAATTTATAACTCCAAAAGTAATATAATATAGACTATAATATAGACTAGAGTAATATAATTCTAAAAGCTTAGTATATTATTTATATAGTGGACTAAGTACTAGTTCTAGAGAGAAATAAGGAGTTTCTTATAGAACTTTTAGTACTATTTAGGTTCTAGGAGCTTACTCTTTTAGGCTAGTTTAATAAACTTAGTACAGTTAACTTAAATATTCTTAAATAAAATGATAAAAGTATTAAGTTTTAACTAAATCTTATTCTACTTTACTAGGTTAATAAATATACTCTTTGATTCTAAAATAACTTTTTTAGTAATAATAATTTAAAAAGAATTACCTAAGAATATAAGGGATAATATATTATAGGCTTTTCCTCCTAAAAAGAAATAGAATATATTTAAAATATTATCCTTATATATAGTACTCTCTACTAGTAAAGTAGGTATTAATATAAAAGAACTAGGTTTTAAATCTTAGGTTCTTATTAGTATAGCTATTAATAATAACTATACTTATAAAAATAGGGACCTTAGGTATCTTAGTAATTCTTAATCTAGTATTACTAATAAAGGAAATAGGGGAGTTACTATACTAGCCTATCTCTAAGTATTCTATTTAGTTAAGAATAGCCTAAATAGTAGTACTTATAATTGGATTACTCTAAATTAGAGTAGGAGGGGTAGGGGATATATTATAGCCTAGTAGGGCCTTATTAGTAGTATAAGTATACTCTAATTACTTCTAAAATTTAGTAATTTTATTTTAAGTTATATTATACTTAATATAATAATAATTAAAGACTTTATTATTCTAGGTAATATAATAGAGATTATTAATAGTAGTATAGAGCTCCTTATTTTTAAGTTCTAGGTAGTAAGCCACCTTATAGAGGATCTCACTATTATAAAATATTTATACTTATATAATATATAATAACTATACCTTAAAATCTTAAATAGTATAAAGGAGAATCTAATTACTAATAAACTTATAAACTACTTTAGAGTTATTCTTATAGAGGTATTAAAAAGTATCCTTTCCCTAAGTATATAGCTTTTTATTTTAAAAAAGGGCCCTATTATAGACCTAAAAATTAATTAAGGCCTTAAGGTCTCTATATACTACTAGGACTAATTTCTCATATATAGTAATAATAATTTTATTAGGGAAGAGGAGTTTAAGAGGCTACTCTATAATAGGCTAATTAGAATTAACTAGAGTAATCTCTAAGAATTCTTTAATACCCTTAAATAGAGTATAAATAAAATAGTAGTTATTAAGTTAATTCTTTAATAACTAAAGGGGCTAGTCTATATTAATTATAACTCTACTAGGGCCCTAGTTAAGCTCTCTCTATAAGTTATAGGCTATTACTTATAGTAGAGAGAGTATATTAATTAAGTTTACTTAGTAATAATATAGAAACTAGTTTTAATACTTAGTTAAGTACTATATAATATAAGTAATTAAAAATAAGGTAATTTTATATATAAGTAGTTAAAATATTAATCTTCTATTTCTAGAGAATAAAAGGAGAATTTAGAATAATATTATAAATAATTAAAGTAACTAGGCTAGTATACTAGAGTATACTATATTAAATAAATTCTAAGTTATAAAGGAGAAGAAAACTCTATTATAGGGTGGGTGCGAGATCCAAGCTTTATAGGCTGGGGCTCGTGAGGCCCTGTTTATATAATTATAGTCACATAACCCGCGAGTTAATACCCCAGGGATCCAGGAGACACCCTAGAGGGCTAGTACTATAATAAGTAGAAGTCTAAGAATAAAAGAAGTAATAAAAGTAGGAATAAAAAAGTAACTAGTAATTAGTTTATATTTAAATAAGAATTAATAAACTTTATATTATTAATATATTAATTAATACTAATTATAATATATATATTATTATTAATATTTTCCTTATAAAGATACTTTATTTATTACTTATTAATAAATAGGAAAGAAAAATAAGAGAATATATTATTAGGCTATTACTTAATAATAGTTGGGGAATTATTATTCTAACTCTATAGATTAGTAAGTATATATAAAAGGTCTATATTTATATATTTAAGAGCCTTTATTCTCTTTTATATTTTAAAAAGCCTTAAATAAAGAATACCTAGGTAATTTATAATACTAGGGTATAATAAATAACTTATAAGAGAGTTACTATTATGACTTATTTAGAATACTAGGAGAAACTTATAAGTCTCTAAGAAATTTAATCAGCCTACTTATTAAGAATAAATTCCTTTATTTCTTTATATTAGTATATAATAAAGGCTAATAAGGAGATACTTATTACTTATTAGGTAATATTTATTAGTTTTAAGAATATTAACAAGACTTTAGCTTTAAAGAAACTTATAAACCCTAGAAGCTATATACTAATATATATTCTTAAGGAGCTCCCTAATTTATTTTAACTTAATATAGTTTACTAGTTATACTCTATTTACTTTAATATAAATTATAAAATCCCCTTAATTCTTAATAAAAAGGGCTATATACTAGAGCTCTTATTGGGGCTATTATATAATATATTAAAAGAGCAGCTTTTTATACTAAAGAAGACTTTAGAGAATTTACTAAATAAGGGTTTTATAAAAACTAGTAACTCTACTATAGGGGCTTTAATACTCTTTATTAGAAAACTAGGAGGAGGGATTTATATTTATATTAATTATTAGGCCCTAAATATTATTATTAAGAAGAATTAATATTTACTACTCTTAATTTTAAAGACTCTTTAGAGAGTAATTATTATTAAATAGTATACTAAGCTTGATATTATTATAGCTTTTTATAAGATTAGAATTAATAAACTTAATTAAGAAAAAATAGTCTTTTAAATAAAGTATAAATTATTTAAATAGGTAACTTACCCCTTTAGCTTTACTAGAGCCCTAATTACTTTATAATAATATATTAATACCTACTTTTATTAGTTCTTAAATAATTATATTATAGTTTATATAAATAATATTTTAACTTACTTTAATAGAATCTAAAGTAATTATAAGAATAAAACTTATTAAGTACTTAATTACTTCTTTATTATTATATTATAATTAAACCCTAAAAGGTATAGATTCTTAATTCTTAAAGTTAAATATATAGGCTTTATAGTAATTATAAAAAGAGGTATCTCTTATAATCTAGAGAAATTAATTATAATTATTAATTAATTCTCCCTAATAACTCTTAAGGGAGTTTATAGTTTTTTTTAATTTTATTCATTATTATAAAGTCTTTATATTAAAATATAGTATAATTATAAAGCTATTAATAAGATTCATAAGGAAGAATACTCCCTTTAAATAAGTATTAAAGTAATAATAAGTATTCTAAGAATTAAAATAACTCTTTATAATAGAATTAATACTCTATTAACTTAATCTTAATATTTTAATAACAATAAAAATAAATTATTCTGATTTTATATTTAGAAATATATTAAATTAGGAGAATAAATAATAAGCTAAGTACTTAGTAGTCTCTTACTAATAATACCTCTTCTTTATTAAGTATAATTACTTTATTTATAATAAGTAACTTTTAATAGTATTATTCTACTTAAGAATATAAAAAGTAGACTTAGGGAGTACTAGGGAATTTAAGGTACTTATAAATTATAATAGTCTTAACTACTTTATAAAAAAGTAAAGTTAATAAGCTAAAAGGTTAACTAAGTATAGATTTTACCTTAAGTATTAATTTAGTACTTAAATAGTAGTTCTTAATACTCTCTTATACTAGGAGTAGAATACTCCTAAGGGCTAGAATAATAATTAATAATAGGAATAAGTAATTTAAGTTATTCTTAGTAATATTTAACTTAATAAGACCTAGCTAAATTATATAGGAGTTAATAGTATTTAGGTTTTTAATAGTAAAGTTAATATTTAGGAATTCTAGAATTATATTATAAGGGAGAACACTTAGTATTAATAGGTTTATATAATTATTTACTAAGGGGATTATAGTTTTCTACTAGACCTCTATTTTAATATATAAATTATAAAATATAAAGTAAATACTTTAAGTAAATTAATATTTTAAGGGAGAATATAAGTTCCTAGTAATAATAATATAAACTACTCTCTAAATAAACTTAGAATAAAGTTAATATAGGAATTCTATAACTCTAGTATTATAAATTACTTAGGAGCAATAGTACCTTAGATATTATAAATAAAAGATTCTATTAATTAGGATAGTCCTAAATAATATAGTGATTTATAAGGAACTATAATATATATAAAGAGGTTTATATTTAGAAATAAGTTAGAAAGAGCTTCCTAAAGTCCCTCCTAGTACTTAATTAATTATACTTAGATTTCTCTATAGACTTTATTATTAATTTCCCTTTAATAAAAGGGAGGAGAAGTTATTATTTCTAGGTTATTATAAATTATTTAAATAAATTCTTAATACTAGAGAAAATAAATACTATAGAGATTAAAGCTTATAATTAATAATTCCTTACTTATTATTATTATTTCTATAAAATATTATAATCCATTATTAATAACAGGGGGTTAGATTAAGTAAGTTATTTCTAAAAGGAATTATATAAGTTAATAAATATAGTTTACTTATTAAATATTAAATATTACTTATAAATAAATAGTAATATATAATAACATAATTAGGAGATTTAAGTTATATTAAGGGCTTTTATATACTAGTCCTAGAATAATTAGGGGGACTTATTATTTATTATTTAATTAGTATTTAGTAATTAGTAATATAGCTTTATTAGAATAATACTCTTTTTTATAGAATAAAAGTATTATATTAATTTAATTCTAATAATGGAGAAAGTTACTAGAGTACTTCCTAATAGAGAAATAATAACTTAATAATTAATTGCTTAAATTAAGTAGTTATAAAGTTCATTTATATAGAAATAATATTTATATAATAAACAATTAAGAACTAGGCTTATAAAAAGTAATTACTAGTAGAGAAGTACTAGGTAAATAATAAAGTACAATTAAATATTATTAATTATAAGTCCCTATAATTAAATAAGAAGTTCTCTTAATTATATTATAAATATAAAGTAATATAAATAATATTTCCCCTTATAATAGAATTTAATATACTAAGTTTTATATACTTAAAGGTTTATATAAATCTTCTCTAGAGGGCTATTAATAACCCCTTACTTAAATAAATTATAGTAAATATATAATTACCTCTTATTATAAATAATAATAATAAAACTAAATAAGAAATTAAGAATATTTTAATAGTAAGGTTTTATTAAGTAAATAAATAGTAATAGAGGGAGGCCTTTATAAAGTAAGTTAATTATACTAACTTAATATAGAAGCTAGTAGTTATAGTAATAGAAATAGTGGCCCTAGAGTAGTTTAAAGAGAGGTATAGGGATATTATATTAAATAATAATAATTTATTTATTATTCCCCCTAGAATAGGAGGGGGGGAGGGGGTTAATATTATAAGTTATACTTAGATAATATTAGCCTAGGCTTTACTTATATTTATTTACCTAGTCTCTACTTAATACTCCTCTAGTAGGCTCTTACTAGGCCCCTTATATATATACTTTTTATTTATTATAGGAAATCTCTCTTTTCCCTCCTTAGTTCTAAATATAAAACATTTTATATACTTTTTAAACTAAATAAGTCTAAGCCTAGCCCTTTATAAAAGTAAAGTAATTTATAATTATAAATAATATATACTATTATATTATAAAATTACTCTTAATAAATATATTTATTATAAACTTTACTATTTAAAAAGACTTATAATTTTTATAAATTATATTATTATAATAAGCCTAAATTATACTTATATATATTAATAAATAACCCTTATTTAAGTATAATAAACTAATAAGTATAAAATTTATTATTATATACTTTTTATAAGAATTATACTATATATAATATAAATAGGTAATTATAACTACTACTATATTAGCCCTTTTAGGGCCTATCCTATTATAAATAATAAGTCTACTTAAAAGGTCTAGGGTTCAAGTTACAAGCTATGCACAACTTTATTCCCTGGCTTACAGGCGGACGCGCGGGAATAGCGCGGGCCTGGGGGTGCGTGCTTAAGTAACTGCCACCGCGAGGGCACTGCCCTCCATAAGGCCACAACGGGCAGGGCGGGCGCGAGGGCGGGGGGGCGGGGGGGTAATGTTATGGGCTATGCCGCTGTAATGGGCCTGGGCTATGCCCATGCATACTAATCAACAAACCCTACTTAAGTGTGCTAAAGGAGGAAGTAGCGGAGTTCTCGGATAATTGGATATAGTTATTCTAATACTACTTAAATGTATTTAGCTAAATTTATTATATAATTAGCCTAGTAGAGAGTAACTTATTTTATATTTATAATTCCTACCCTAATTATATAGTGTTTTATTAGCTCTCACTCTAAGATTATAAAATATATTTAGAATCTTTATTATTATAAATTATTATTATTATTTATTTCCTCCTTTTAATTTACTTTTATAAGAAGCCTAATTTATTTATTAGCAAAGTACTAATTTAATATAAATTAAAAAAGAAGAGTAGGTTAAATTAATTAATTTTAATAATTATTAATATTATAAATCTAAATACTTTAATTATATCTCTAATAATATCTTATTATATAAATACTTTATATTACTCCCCTATTAGTAATTTATCTAAATTATTTATTAAATCTAACTTAATTCTAATTAATAAATTATTTATATTAAATTACTTATATTTAAGCTAGTATTAACTTAACTTAAATTACTACTTAATTAAATTAAATAAAGAAGAAATTATAAACTTAATTAAGAGGCTTTAAGTATTTAAAATTAGGATATATTAAGCTATATTTAATATATTAGACTTAATACATACTATAGCCCTTACTAGCCTATTTATTTTAATGTGTGGACTTTTTAATAAATTAGTTATAGTAGCCTAATGTATTACTAGGTTATACTTTAAATTTAAGAAGGCTAAATATACTTATAATTACTTATTTATATTCCTTATACTAGAAATATTAAATATACTATATAAAGGTATAGTAATTACTTATATTAATAGTATTTTATATTTCACTATAATAATAAATAAAATTATAGTAAATATTATTACCCCTTAAGATTTAAATATAGTAGAGGTAATATTAAGACACTAATTCCTAGTTATAAATTTAAGATTAAGAATTAGTTAGTATAGATATTAATATAATTTCCTAAGTTAAAGATAAGGTATTATTAGTTTATTATAATTAAGCCCTATTTAGCTTATACTATATTGGATATTAGAATATTATTATAGGTTTATTTTATTAATACCTAAAATAATAATCTTATAAGGCTGAATTCACTTATTTATTAAAGGATTATAGAATATTAACTTAAGAATATAAGTTATTAATATATTAGTATTAATATTCTCTAGCCTTAGAGTTATTTATAATATTATCTCTAATACTAAGTATATTCTAGAGAAATATGAAGTTAAAAATAAGGAATTAGCCAAAGGAAATAGAGCTTACCTCTTAGAAGAAATAGTAATCCATTAGAATCCAGGATAATTAATTAACTATATTCTTATATAGTAATTTATATAAATATAAACTATTTATTTAATTTAGGTGAATTATTTAGGATTCTTAAATTAAAATTAAATACTATTTATTAATATTCCCTTATTTATTAATTTATAACTAGGTTATATTAATATCTCCTAATAAATATAATTATAATTAATATAATAAATTATATAAAATTAAAATAATATAAAGTTATATAAAAGTAATAATATTTATTAATATTCTTAGTACTTATAATAGAATAACTATAGTGAATATAATTAGTTAATTATACTAGTTTAATTAGAATTATAATTAAGAATAAAGTAACTATTATAGTAGTAGAGATATTAGTATTAATTTTACATAGAAAGATTATAATTTACTAAATTTACCTTATAGAAAAATATTAAAGAATATATATATCAATAAATTTATATAACTAAGAGATAGTAAGGTAATTATTATGGCTAGCCTATTTAGTAGTAGGGTCCTACTAATAAAAGTTAAGGGTTAATACTAGTTAAATAGTACTAGGGCTTACTAGGTAAGATCTTAAAGGGTAGGTAATTATAATAATTAATTATAGTTATTTTAAGGTTTCTATAATATAAGAAGAGGCTAAAAGTATCCTAAGGGATAATTATAAAGTTAATTATTAAATAGTTGTAAAAGTATAGTTTTAGGGTAAATTTAAGCCTATACTATATATAAGTTTAAAATAGTTCTCTTATTACTAGGACTAATATTTAATTATTAGTCTATAAGTGAGAACTACTCCTAGTATATTAGTCTATACCCTTATTTTATTCTTAGGATTATTTATTAAAGGTTAGTTCTTTCTTATTATTATATAACCTATACTATAATTCTTCTATATTAAGTAAATCCTAAGTATTCATATAATTCTATATAGGAAGTATTATCCTAGTTACCTAGTATTTTTATAGGACTTTCTTATTAATTATATTTAATAGGTTATAATATTAAGTCTCCCTTTTAAAAGTCTTATTCTTAAGACTTAGTATAAGTAGGTAATTAATTATAAATTAGGGATTTATTAATTATACTTCCTAATTACTTTTATAATATTAATATTACATTAAGTTATATTTAAAAGTCTAAATCTTAAAGAATTAAAACTAAGAATTCTAAGTATTAAGCCCTTTTAAATTTTATAGAATTCTAATTCTTATTAATAAATATATTATATACTTATAAGATAGGGCAGGGCGTTCGCGCGCCCGTGAAAGCCGCGATTACGTAAGCCCACGCATATAAATATGCACTCGCGCGCGCAGTTTAGTTTCTAGCAATTCAAGCAGTTTTCACCCTTCTTTTCACTTCATTATGAGGGCCTTCTGGGTATAGTTTTGTTGTTTGCACCCATAGGGTCCTCACCCCGTTTCAATGGTATCCCAGAGGCGGATCTCTCTTAAGTATTCCTTTGGGGATACTTGAGAGAGGTACACTTCTATACTGTACAAACGGGCCGCCTTCAACACAACACAATGTATCATCCCTGCTGCTAGACGAGATATACGCGCCAAGTTACGCCCAGTTACGCCCTCTGCAGCGCCCGCCAATACACCATTATTAGGCCCTTTGCTGCGCCCAATACTGCGCGCTCGCTGTAGTTATTATTATTACGCTTATTTTGCTATGTTGCGCGCCCGCCGCCGCGCTTGCCACTGCTGCCGCCACCGCTGTTATATGCCCGCCGCTGCCGCCGCCGCCGCCGCCGCAGCCCTTCACCACGCTCACCACAGCCCGCTGCTGCCCGCGGGGCCCGAAAGATCCAGCTTTTTCACTGCGCTGTATGCGCCACTACACAGACATACCTGACAACGAGAAGTCCGTACGCCGCAACATACGCTATATATACACGAATATACCACAGAAGGGTATAAGCAATAGGGAGGTCCCATAGTATAGGGGTATAGGTCTGGATAAGTGTATTACAGAGGTTATGGGTTCAAGCCTGGAATTTTTTTTGTCCTGCGGAGCCTTTTTTTTTTTTTGTGGCTTTCGCATTCACGGCTTTGGGGAGGATTAAGATAGGGCAGGGCGTTCGCGCGCCCGTGAAAGCCGCGATTACGTAAGCCCACGCATATAAATATGCACTCGCGCGCGCAGTTTAGTTTCTAGCAATTCAAGCAGTTTTCACCCTTCTTTTCGCTTCATTATGAGGGCCTTCTGGGTATAGTTTTATTGTTTGCACCCATAGGGTCCTCACCCCGTTTCACTTATTATTTTTATACAAAGTCTATATATAAGTTTAATAAGGGTTCTTTTTAGTATAATACTTATATTATAATAAAGAAGCTTTATAATAATATTCTAATAGTATTCACTTATAGATTTTAATTTTTCTAAGTATATTTTTATTTTTTCTAATTTCTAAATAGTTTATAAATTAAATACTTAATAAAAAGAGTAGAATATAAAGGAGAAAAAAGTAGGGGAAGAGTTTATAACTCTTCATACTTAGTTTACTTATTTATAGGTAGATATAGTAATTATAACTAGCTATTTATTCTATATTTATATTATTACGAAAACGATTTATAAGTATTAGGAGGAGACCTTTTATAAGAGAATATAAAAAATAAATAAGGTAAATAGTATTCTTCCTATATAAAATACTTATAAGTAGGGGGTTATAAGTAATTTATAGTTAATAAGTATAGAGAATAATTCATTTTAGTTATTATTTAATATTAGTAATAAGTTTATTAATTTAGGTTTATTAATTCTTAATAGTAACCTAAATTCTTTTTAGGTTCCTATATTCTTAAATAAATAATAAGTATTTATTTCCTATTATTAATAATTATTAGTTCTAGTTTTATTATTCTTTATCCCTTATATTCTTAAGGTATAATACTAGTTCCTATATATTATTCTTATATTTATAGTTTCTCTATTTAATAAGGTATTATATTTCCTTTCCCTTTTCCTAAACATAGTTAATAATTTATTCTACTTTATATTCATATTCTAGTTTAATTTTAATATAACTTTATATTTCTATATTATATAGTACTTTTTAAATAATAAAATATAAAAGACTAAATAATACTTTATTATATTTAGTAATATAAATTTATAATTAACTAGTAATTCCTTCTTAATAATTCTAAATAATTTAAGTTTTTTATAATTTAATTTTTTACTTAGTTATTTAATTTTAATATTTTATTAAATAAAGTAAATATTATCTCCCTTTTTTAAAATTAATCTCTTAATTCTAGTTTTATTAGTATATCTTTATATATATTATTATATAAATTTAAGCTCCTTAAGTAATTTATTTTAGATTTCCTTAAGTTTATTAATATTTATTATAGTTTTAAGTACTACTAGGCCTACTCTAGGTTCTCTATAAGTAATTAAATTAAATATATAATTTAGGTAGAATAGTAATTCTTTTATACTTTCTCCTATTAAGTTATTATAAGTAAATTAGGCTATTAGTAATAATAAAACTTATTTATTTTATTAATAATTAATATAATAATATAAATAAACTTTTATAATTAAATTAATTCTTTCTATTTATTTATTAATTTATAGGTAAAATACTATTAAGAGCTTATAATTAGCTCCTAATTATAGAATTAGAGATCTCTAAAGCTTAAATATAAATAATTTATTTTTATTTAATATAATTCCCTTAGGTAACCTATATTAATTAATAATAATTCTAAGAAATATATATATAAATTCTTTAATTATACTTAATTTTATATATAATATAAAGTAAGTATACTTAGTAAGTTAATTAATAATAATTAATATATTATTAAATTATACTCTAATTATTAGTTCTTTAGACTTTAATAATTAAATAATAAAGTCTAATAAAGTTAATTCCCAAGGTAT